>PVJS01006884.1:0-58122 GCA_004027185.1 Glis glis
CGGGTCTCACGAAGTTGCGGAGGGCCTCACTAAGTAGAGAGAGACAGGGAGAGAGTGAGAGAGAGAGAGAGACAGGGAGAGAGAGAGAGAGCGTGCGCACGCACGCGCATGCGCGAACTGAGGCTGGCCACGAACCCGGATCCTCCGGTCTCGGCCTCCCAAAGTACTGGGATTACAAGCGTGCGCCACCACGCCCGGCTTAAGGGTATGTTTTTAAAGTCCCTAAGCATTTAAGGACTTAGGCTGCTCTACTTCTCATCCAGCAGGCTCATAATCAAAAGATTTTGAATTTGGAGGGTACATTGGATACTGTGTAACTCACCCTCCCATGTCATGTAATGCTTACTCTTGACTGTCAATCAAGTTATCTTTGGGACATTTCCCATGACAAGGAAATCATTTATTTTTTGTTTTTTTAGATATTTGACTTATTATTATTATTATTATTATTATTTTAGGTTTTCAGTTGGCTTAGCTGAACTAAAACTGAAAACCTCTCTTCCCCTGTGGTGAGTAGGAGCTTCAATTTTAGAACAGTCCTCTTATTTAGCCCTTGCTGGGCTATTTGGTATTAGTGCCATGCACTGATACTTCAGAAAACTGGGCATCACTTATACACAAAATTGGACAGACTTTGTCTCTGGATCTTTGCAGTCTGAATTCCACTTCCCTGAGTTTTCAGAAGCTAAAGTTTCCCTGGACCCTACTGTGGTGAGCAAAATAATGACTCTTTCCATCAGTGATGTCTTATGTCCTGATCTCCAGAACCTGTGTATGTTATCCTACTTCATAAAAGGGTATTTAAAAATGTGACGAACATTAATGATCTTGAGTTGGGAAAATTATTTTGGAATATGGAAGTGGCCTGGTCTAATGGCATGAGTTCCCCAAACCAGAGAATCATTTTGGCTTTGCTCAGAGAGAGAAGTGACAGAGTGTCAGAACAATGCTACCTTCCTGGCTTTGGGGATGGAGGAAGGTCTGTGAGGTTAGGGATGAGAATGTTCTCTAGAAACAGAAAAGGACATTAAATGGATCCTTTTCTAAAGCTCCAAGAAAAGAACACAACTTTGCCAGCACCTTGACTTTAGCCCACTGAGATCTGTGACAGATTTCTGACCCACAGAACTATAAAGGGACAAATCTGCATTGTCTAAATCCAGGAGGATTTTGAGAATTTGTCATGGAAGCAACAGAAAACCAATTCACCTGATCTCTGGCTCCTCAAGCCAGTAGGACTGAGGGTTTTCCACCTGAATTGAGCCCTATTTTGCAAATATGGGGCCTGTCCTGGACTGTCTTCTTTCAAGGGTTAACCCTTAAAGGTTTAGTTATCTTTGGTTCATTTCCGTTTTGTTCACTCTTTGGCCCATCAGATAGCTGATTTTACATATTATGCAGAATTTGCAATTGCTTTTGTCAGAAGGTCAACCATCTAGAACCTTATACCTAAACAGCAACAGAATCTCCTGTACCTTTAAATTTAAATTATTTTTCTTATATTTTTAAATCCAAATCCTGATACATCTTGTGTTTATCTTCAAAAATAAAGTTGTACTCAGAACACTGTAGGTTATCTTACAAGAGGTCAGATAGTTCGGAATATAATGTGGGATAGCTAACCATATGATTTTTATCACACTGTATACAGTTATGCCAGATTAGCACAATCCAGGTCTCATAAAGTGTGCTTTTAATTTGAACTAAGTGCAATGCATTATATTTTCCAATTGCAGTTACTCCTTATGAAATTTCTGTATGTATAAGAATTTTAATAATAGTAATATTAAAGCAATATTTACAATAGCTACTATTAATTGAGTATCCATATATTGCCAGACCCTGGATAAGGTCACATTCACAAACTTCATTTACTTATGACAACAATTATCAAGACTGTGACATTATTCCTATTTTAAAATTTATATTGCCTAGTATTCTAGTAAAAATCTGTCTCTACAGAATATTTAAGAACATTTAATATTGAATGAATACCCAATTAAACTTAATTTGAATCCAAATCAAATCAACTTTCAGGATAGAAATAGACCGATCACAAAATCGAGACATTTATAAAACAGTGTTGTTGCAACGATTGCATTCCAGCTCTGTGGGCCCAAATCTGCAACTTTTGAGAAGCACAATACTCCACAATAAGTTTACCCTATTTTCTTTTTTTTTTTTTGTGGTACTGGGGATTGAACGCAGGGGTGTTCTACCTCCGCGCTACACCCCCAGTCCTATTTTTTTATACTTTATTTTGAAACTGGGTCTCACGAAGTTGCGGAGGGCCTCACTAGGTAGAGAGAGAGAGAGAGAGAGAGCGCGCTGAGGCTGGCCGCGAACCCTGATCCTCCGGTCTCCGCCTCCCAAAGTACTGGGATTACAAGCCTGCGTCACCATGCCCAGCTTACCCTATTTTCATTTCAAACATAGTCATGAGCATTCCATGTGCTTTCCTGAAAGCCACCTGTTTACACAGGTTTTCTGTGTAGGCCATGTGTGTGCTCTGACAAAGAGAAACCCAGGTGTCCTTGCCTCTCTTTTCTTTACTTTCCAAAATCTGATCAGCCTCTGTCCAACAGAAGATCAAGGCCTTGAATAAGCCATCTCACTCAGAGTAGCTCTTCAAAGAGAAAGGAGAAAATAATCCATTTACTTTTTAAAGAAAAGTTGTTATCTGTGTTCTGATCTGTCTCTGGTAGAGCTTGGAGAGGGAGACTAAACCTGGCAGGTATTTGTTAGACTTCACACTATTAGATAGACAATTTTTCTTCCCCTGTCACACTTGTGCTTGTAAACTGTGTTGTGAGGTGACTGATGATGCCAACGATGAACAATGAGCAGAGAATAGGGGAGAGGATGAAAAGACTGTGTTGGAAGAGAGAAGAGCTCAGCCCTTCCTCATCCCATCAGAGCTTCTGCTTTGTGAGCCACAGATCACTGTCAGTCAACAAGGAAGTAAGATGACAGGGACACAACACAACTCATTAAAATAAAGTGCTCACAATAGCATGGGGATTCCTAATCAGCAAGAGGGAAAGAGTTTTTCTTGTCACAGTTACTAAAAAACCTGTCTCTATGATTGATATAAGATTATGTTGTTGAATGATATGTATGCACACCAATAAACTCTTCTGAGTTTATCAAATACATTAAGATGCCAGAGATAATAAATACTAGTCCACTGTTCCTCATGAGACAAAACATTTGCCAGATTGTTTCAAGAAAACCAAAGTATTTTTTTTTTTATTCCTTTTCATTGTATTTTCTGAACGAGTGACCTAATAGGGCATTAAAAAAAGACATGCAAATGGCCAACAGATATATGAAAAGCATGCTCGGTACCCTTAATCATCAGATAAATGCAAATTAAAAACACAAGGAGGTATCACTGCAAGCCTGTTAGAATGGTAGTGGTCAAAAAGACAAAAGGTTAAAGTTGGCAAAGATGTGGAGAACAGGAAGCCTTTGCACAGTTTTGGTAGAAATGTAAATTAGTATTAATTATAGAAAACAGTGTAGAGGTTCCTCAGAAAATTTAAAATTGTACTACCATATGATCCATCAATTTCACTCCTGGTTATAAGTCTAAAGGAACCGGAATCATTATGTGGAAGAAATATCTGCACTCCCATGTTCATTGAAGCATGATGATATAAACCAAGATGTGAGCCTGGTTCAGTGGTGCAGGGCTGTAATCCCAGTTACTTAGGAGGCTGAGGTAGGAAGATTGCAAGTTAGAGGCCAGCCTCTGCAATTTAGTGAGACCCTGTCTCAAAAATAAAAAAGTACCATATGGTAGTTCAGTGGCAGAGTATACCCCTGGGTTCAATCCCCTGTACTACAAACATATAAACAATAGCTAAGATATGGAATCCACTGTGTCCATCAACAGATGAATTGGATCAAGAAAATGTGGAATATATGTACAAAATGGAAAGTATTCAGCCTTAAATGTAGAAGGAAATCCTGTTACTGGTGACAATATAGATGGACTCAGACGACATCACATTAACTGAAATAAGTCAGGAACAAAAAAGACAAATACTGCATGTTCTCACTCATATGTGGAATTTGAAAAATGAAATTCACAGATGCCAAGTAGAATGTGGTTACCAGTGGCTGGGGGATAGAGAGACTGGGGAGATATTGGTTGAAAGATACAACATTTCAGTTAGGAGAAATAAGTTCCAGAAATTTATTATACCTCATGGTGATTATAGTTAGTAACACTATATTGTATACTTGAAAGTTGAAATATATATATATATATATATATATATATATATATATATATATATTTGTTTAGGTATTAGAAAAATTGACATCTCCTCTTGCTGCTTGTCCTGTAATTCTCCTGAAAAGTCTCTGAAGACCACACTAGGTTAAGCTGTTCAGCACACCCTCCAGTTCGTTTACCATCACCCTCGTTATCACACAAGCTCATAGCCAAAAACAATTTTGAATGCATTATCTCCTGACATACAGAGTGTTACTAGTGAAATCGAGGAGAAGTATTTTTTTTTCTTTAGGAAACAAATCATGATCATGTTATAAAAACCAATAATTACAATAAACCTCACAATATATTTGGCCAAGTATATAAAAACTGCGATTGGGTTCTCATGACATTTCTGGAATCATTTTATTTCTGTGTTCTACTTCAGTATAACCACATACCTATTAATTAAGAGTAAAGAATATAAACAATGTTAGGGGAATGGAATTTAAGTCTAAATCCTCTATGCTATGTCTAGATACCTATCATAATTTCTAAAAAAGAAGTCATCCCCGAAAAAGGACTCTCTATGTTTGTGGAGACTCATCTTATAAAGGTTATTTTTTGGGGGGTGATAAAAAGAGGAAATGCAGGATTGGGGGGAAAGGTCACATTATATGGTGATATTCTATAACCAAATCTTTTCTTCACTGGTTCCCTTCCCTCGTGGTCCCATCTGGGGTGCCAAAATGATGTGGGGTGTCTCCTCTTATTGGGTTCCTGTCCAGTGGATTTCGATGAAGTCCAAGGACTAATGAAGGTATAGAAATATGAAAGTTTATTTTAAGTCAATGAAAGATAGAAGATAGCTCCCCACACACAAGGGGAAGGAGTTTCCGAAACAAAGTAACTGCTGAAGTTCTTGTGAGATAATCTTTCATACCTTATTGAGATTTTCCATATGCTCTTTCATGATTGGCCAAAATTGGGTCTTGGGGACCCAATGACTTTTGCTCAATTTAAATCTTTAATTTGAATCATTTTCTTGTGGGCTGCGGGACTTTAATCTTCTGGGGCTGGTGGGCTCAAATCTTCAGTTGGTGAGATCTAATCTTCTGACAACACTTGTCTGCCTCCTGGCTTTGATCATCCCTGGAATTTACTTACACTCGTTGTCCTGAATTCACCCAGCAGAAGAGGCGGAAGGTTTGTTTTGATTTCTATAGATCTTGGATGGTCATTGTTTCCCCCGTATTTTATTAACCTTCCCTAGTTGTGTTCCTTTGCAGATGGTTTATTTTTACCCTTTCTGTTCTTAGGTCCTTTGCTCTAACTACCTATTTTTTCTGGCTCCTCAATTCCTTTATTTATCAGAACGAGAAGAAAGGAAAAATAGGTCTGATTTTAGTAAAGTTGCTTACAAAGATGATGCAAATTTAATAATTATAGAAAGATCTTTCAGTAAGACAAAATTCATAATGCTATCTGAGAAGAGATAGAGATGTATAATAAATAATAAAAGCCAATCCTTAAGGACTACTTGCTATGTGGAAGGTCTTCGGCTAAACAATTTAGTCTTTGCTAAATTGGGGAAATGTCACATTAACTCTTTCAGTTCATTGTCAGATTCCAACTAGCCCATGATTCATTTTAGGTATTAATTCCTTGAAAAGAAAAACTTTTTTTTTTCCAATTTTATTTGTTGCTGTTTTTCAACCACATGAAACAGAGTTTGGCTCCAGGAAGGTGCTCAACAAACCCTGAAAACATCATCTAAAACAACACAAAACTCTTAAAAAATAAATTACAAAAGAGTAAAGATTTGAATATCATTTTGAGAATTAATATATCTTATAATAACATTTATACTTGGAAGATAACACGATATGCCATCTATAAAATGATTACTGTGATAAATTTTTTTCATTCCCATTTCTTGAATTAAAACCTAATCTTAGAAATCTCAAGTTTGTTCAGGTTATGCAGCTAATAAGTCTTAGAATAAAAAGATTAACCCAGGAAATTCTGCTCCAAAACCCACCTTCCTAACCTTAAAGTTATGCCACTTTCCTAACTAGATTCACTATAGACTTATAAAAATGAATAAACACACTTATAAACTTTTACTAGTAATTATTATTGAAAATTTTTATTTTATGAAACATACTTCCCAAACCACCTTGGTTATAAATCTTTGATTCTTCAGAAAATACTTGGGAAATAACATAAGGAGAAGATGTCTCAAACAACATGATACTTCCTAGTTTTCAAAGGCATTCACTTTAAGAACATATTTGGGTGTACTTTTAATTTTCATAAAGCTTTTTCCAACTCGAGCCTCTATACATGAGATAATTTCACCAAATCTAATTAAATATGGAAAAATAGATTATCTATTAGTTACATTATGTAAAACATTTTAATTTCATGTTAATCATTTCTTGAACTGGACTTCAGTACTTCTGAGGAATGACAGTGACAGAGACCTGCAATATGGGAAAATAAACTATGACAAATTCATCTCCTTCCATGTCCTGTTCTGAGCAATTGTACTTGTATTAATATTCAGAGTGAAGAATCTTAAATGAACCCGACAAAATAATTAATAATGGAGGAGAGGGTGCCATCAATGTTTACAACTTCAACAATTATTTATATACTGCATGAGAAAGTGAAAGAGGTCAATCTATTGACACTTTAAAACTTTGTTCTTACATTTCCTAAGTAATAATTGCCAAAAAAAAAATGGCTTTAAAACTTCTTGGCAGGAGGTTTCAAGAAGCCTGCAGCAAACCTGGCATGGTTTGGAGCAGAGAGGACAAGTTTTGGGGAGGGTAATATTGTTGAAAGGGGCTAGAAGCCAACATTAAAATAATTAATGGAAACATATGGAGAGTTTTCCTTTTTAAATTTTATTTTGTTTGCTTATATCATTCAAAAAGATTATCTAGCCCTATGAAATAATAATATTTCTATGTATCAATAGCTCTGCTTATCTAGTACAATTATAATTTTCTGAAAATAGTTTAAAAGGGTTGTTTCGTAATACTGCACCTATAATTTATCTACCTGTGCCTTTGATAGATTGCAATGAGAAGGAAAATTTGAAAACAAAAACAATAAAAGAACAGCAGCTCATTTACATCGAATCTCTGAATTGTTCGAGTCAATTTTCTTTCTTGCCTTTTGGCAAACGTTTTTCATCAGCTTCGGATGCAGAATGTATTTCCATTGGCTACAATAGCTCCTAACAGCTGAAGATGCAGCGTGAGTCCAAAGACTAATAGCAGCCTTAAAATCAATCACTTTTATTTCATGTAATAAGGCAAAGCCATTTTACTAATGGATCACAAAAAGGGTAAGAACATGACACAAATGTTAGTCTAAATTGAATATAGCGAACACCATTAGTTCTTTAGACTTCACTGTTAATGCCTATATAAGCTGTGCGACAGATTGGGGTAGCAGACTCTTTATTTTAATGTTCAGAACGGATGTTTTTAAGTGGCTTCATTTAACTTGTAGAACTCATAATGTTTGTGTCCAAAAAGCCATAGTTCACATTCGAGATCGCGTTGTTTATATTTCCCTTGTCCTTGTGTATTTTCTAGGGATATGTCTGACCAGATCCTTTCATTTAGAAGTCTTTATTGATTGTAAAATCAAAACCCAGAAGACACAGAAGACATACACATATACTCAAAAGCCAATTCAAGAAGCCCAGACAATGCCTGGTGGAGTATAAATGGCATTCCTTGAAATTGCTTATGTATACAGACATAAAAGTGCACTTAGTAGCTGTAATTACAGCTTTTACAACAGTATAATTAAATAGCACATCCATCATCTATATTGTCTGCCTTGCTGAGAATCGTATAAATCAATTTGAAGCAAAGCAGTGAGTTACTTCTTCCTTCCCACCTGCTGATACTAACTGTAAACAAGCAACAGCCAAAGAGAAAAAAAAAGAATCTTTCATATCAGAAAGTGATAAATGATACGATTTCCGGTTCTCAGCACTTCTTGGCTCAGACCAAAAAATCTATATGTGCGTTGTAATTATTGTAGATTATTTCTTTGGAACAAAAAATTTTTCCTGTGATGTGAATCAACACCATTATTTTACTCTTCAGAAGAAAAAGAAAGATGTTTTTCCCAAACGATAAAGCAATGAGTACCTTGAAAGGTATCCATGACTGGTACACTTAATTCCAAATGATAACTTCCACCAAATTCACGGTTAGCTCTCTCTTCAGGGCACAAATTGTCTACACTTAAATAGAAGGGAAAGCAATAGTTTAATAATCACATTTTAAAACTTTTATTGGTGCATCGTAAGTTACATCGTACTGAGGTAGAGAGTGATAGGAACATACATGCACACAACTCTGAGGGTTTTTTCTCTCCAGGCCCCATCTCCCTCCCTCCCCTTCTCCATACATGTCTTTGAGATTGGCATTGGTAATTCGATATACATACATAGCATTATTTCAATTGTTACATTCTTTCACATTTTAAAATCAACATGGCCTATTTTGAATTTGGATTTACTCAAACTTCAGAAAATTGAAAAGAGTTGCTTCCTGTCATTATGAAGAATTAGCACATTGATACATGACTTCAGTTGATTTTTCAGAAAACTACAAATTAGCTTTGTTAACTCACCATAGATTATGGAGTTACATAGTCTCAATCAAGGTGTCCAATTTTCTAGAATTAAAGGGGAGAAGTTAGGGGGTGCTTGAAGAGTAAGGAAGGACCTGGATATTACTTTCTTGGAAGAATTACAAAAGCCAACACCATTGTTGGGTGTTATTGAAAGCAGAAGGGGAGGAGGTAAGGCTTTTCTCAGTTACGGAAGGTAAAACCTGATTCTTCTTTTCTACTATGAGAAAAAGAAAACAAACAAAAATCAAACTTGGACTTTCAAATTTTTAAAACAGAATTTTTCCTGTGATTTGTTTTGTAGAAAACAGAATTCATCTGAATTTGCTTATTAATATCTTAATTATGTTTCAAATAAATAATGGAGGTGGTAAAAAGCATCAATAGATAAGGGCAAACATTACCAGGTGTGGTAGCACATGCCTGTAATCTCAGGACTTGGGAGGCTGAAAGAGGAGGATCATAGGTTCGAGAACAGCCTCAACAACTCAGCAAGGCCCTCTGCAACTTAGTGAGACCCTGTTTCAAAATAAAAAATAAAATAGGGCTAGGGTATAGCTCAAAGATAGAATGCCCTGGGTTGAACTCCCAGTAACACACACACACACACACACACACACACACACACACACACACACGAAAGGGTAAACATTGGAAAGCCATCATTTCTTGTTCCCTACCAAAGCCTCCCTCTGCAAACCTTAGCGGGGAGAAAAGCACACGTTATGACTCACTGACTTTTCGCTGAATTTATTCACTTTATTAGATCTCAGAAGTACTTATGGTCAAACATGGTTTTATAAATTGCTTCAGATGACCTAACAAAATGATTTCACAATGCTGCCCTGGGTATGAACATTCAAACCAAATCAGCTAAGGTTCCCAAGAGGCAACGCCGTTGGGTAAGGGCACCCATTGGTGGCTCCTTCAACATCTGCTCATGAAAGAGAAACCCAGATCTGAATAAGGAGCAGTCGAAAAGTTTTAGGAAAAGCAGAGTTGTATAATTTTTGCTGATGTTGTCTGTTTGTTTGGGTTTTTTTCTTCTGTTGATGGTTATTGAGAGACAGAGATGGAAAGGTATAGGGAAGAATAGAATGGCTTAAAGTCCTTGCATCTGCAACTCATCCACTTATATTCTTGAAATTCTTTCCTGGCTCAAACAAGAGGTCAGTAATTATTAGTCTTCACTTCTTTTCACCTCATACTCTACAGTTGGAGCAGATCACAGAAGAGCAGTCAACTAAAGAGAAAGCAATTCAGTAGAAATTGGATAATCTGTTTGATAGACATGCTCTTCACCCAGGAACATATAACCTGATGATTCAAATTCTGAAACACCAATTTCCATAAGTGCTTTTATGATTAAAGACATGTTTCACAGAGCTGTATGCCTAATCCGTATCAGTAGGAAAATGGATTATTTTTTATAATTCTAGGTCTTAAGTTCCTTTGTCAAGTTTAGTGACACCATGGCAGCCTGCCAGCTATTTTTAAATTTTGTTCAACTCTATTATCTTAGATATCTGTGCACCTAAAAATCTTGAGTAGTATCCGTATTTTTTATTAATGTGTAAATTTCAGAAATTTGAGACTATTCTTGAAAATGTATCGTACCTGAATCATTCACAGTTCAATCAAAAGAGGCACTTCTAAGAGCTACCTGGAAAAGTTGCACAGTTGGGGAAGTCCTCTTGCAGAAAACAAATACAAAATTGGGTATAATTTGTCAAAATCATCATTATAGGACACTGAAAATTGACCAAAATTAGCAAACAAATTGAGACGAGTTGCTGGTCCAACTGAGATAAGCTTGAGTCGGTGCTCTTTTTGGGATCTGCTGCATCACCTTACCCTTCCCAGGGAACGGGTGCAAACTGAGGCCTGACCAGGGTGATGCTGGTGGGAAAAGACAGCAGCTTTGCTGCCAGACATGGAGAATTCAATTCAAAACCAAAGATGAGAAAATCCGGGGCTTTGCTAAGAACAAGTGGCAGATTTTGTTGGAAATAGGAAGAAAATAAGTTTGGGGTCTTGGTTTAGGACAAGAAATGTCCCAGCCAGAATTCCCTCCCTCCCTCCCTCCCTTCCTCCTCCTCCTCCTCTTCCCCCTCCTCTCCCCTCTCCCTCCCTTCCTTCCTTCCTTCCTTCCTTCCTTCCTTCCTTCCTTCCTTCCTTCCTTTTTTCCTTCTTCCCTCTCCTCCTCCTCCCCTCCTTTCCTTTCTTCCTTCCTCTCCTCCTCCTTCTCCCCTTCCTTCCTTCCTCCCTCTCCTTCTCCTACCCTCCTTTCCTTCCTTCCTTCCTTCCTTCCTCCCTCCCTCCCTCCCTCCCTTCCATCCTTCCTTCCTCCCTCCCTCTCCTTCTCCTCCTCCTCCTCCTCCCCTCCCTTCCTTCCTCCCTCCCTTCCATCTTTCTTTCTTTCTTTCTTTCTTTCTTTCTTTCTTTCTTTCTTTCTTTCTTTCTCTTTCTTTCTCTCTCTCTCTCTCTCTCTCTCTCTCTCTCTCTTTCTCTCTCTCTCTTTCTTTCTTTCTTCCTATTCATTTATTGCAGTACTGAGGATTAAAACCTGGGGATGGGGTGTTCTACCTCTGAGCTACACCTCCAGTCCTGTTTCATTATGTTTATTTTAAAACAGGGTCTCCCCTAAGTTACTGCTCACTGGCCTTAAACCTGGGATCCTCCTGTCTCAGCCTCCCAAGTACTAGGATTGCAGGTGTATGCCATTGTGCCTGGCCCAGACAGAGATTTAATAGAAGCTTCTGAAAATAGAAAGAGCCGCAGAAGAACCGAGGTGAGCTCTGTACACATCCTAGGTTGACTGCTTAAATGCACTTGCAGATGGGACACCCAAGGGAGTCCTGCGAAACTGACCTCCCAATGAGACTTCAGAACCGCTGTGCAGTGCATGTGCCCCCAGCTCACAGGCCTTCTTTCTTTCAGCAGAGGATGGAAGCCTTAGGGGCTTAAGGGTTTGAGTATAATCGTTGCCCAAAGCAGCAACTCGTGACTAAACTATGCAAAGGATTGACCACTGGGGATCCAGACAGAAAACTAAAATGAGAATAAAAAATGGGCTGAGACACCAGTGGGTACACACTGAAAGGGAAAAAGAAAGCACAATACAGAGTTGTTATATTATTATTTAAATGTCTGGTTTTCATTAAAAGACAGCTATGCAAAGAAACAAGAGATTTTTTTCTTTCTTTTTTTGGTACTGGGGATTGAACCAAGGGGCATGCTACTTCTGAGCTATACTCCCAGCCCTATTAATTTTCTTATTTTGAAACAGGGTCTTGCTAGGTTGCTGAGCATCTTGCTAAGTTGCTGAGGCTGGCCTTGAACTTGTGATCCTCTAGTCTCAGCCTCCTAAGTACTGAGATTATAGGTTTACATCACCATGCCTGACTAGAAAGAGGAGTCTTAAAGATACAAAGGACAAAAACGCAGTCAATTTGACTCAGAGTGGACTTAGAAGTAGGATTTAGCAGACCATAGTTTCATTTTTATTTATTTATTTATTTATTTATTTATTTTGGTACTAAGGATTGAATCCAGGGGCATTCTCCTCCAAGCTACACCCTCAGCTCTATTTTATTTTATTTTGAAACAGGGTCTCATTAGGCTGATGAGAGTCTCACTACTTCTTGAGGCTGTCCTGGAACCTGCGATCCTCCTGTCTCAGCCTCCCAAGTACTAGGATTACAGGAGTGTGTCACCACGCCCCGCTTCAGACCATGGTTTTAAAGCAGCTTCTTGTATAACCCGGCAATTCTACTACATATTTACACAAAGAGGAATAAAAATGTATGTCCACACAAAGACTTCTCTGGGAGTATTTATGGAAGCAGTATTTATTATAATAGCCTGAACTAAAATAATCTAGTTAATAGATAATTTATAACTATGATACTGAGGCTTATCCCTAGGGTGTCGCATCATATAAGATACTTATTATAAATCATGAAAACTCTTGTGTTCTCTAATAGCTCCCTTGATTATGCTAGCAGGCTGTCTGGATTCTAACTTCATAGTCACATTATTTACTGATTCTCCCTCTTACTGTTTCATACCATATTTATTTTATGTGTGCTGAACTTTCTCAGGACTTTAATGAGTGGAGATATTGGAGGTGGATGAAAGTGGCCCAAGAATGTTCCAGCAGGAATTCTGGGCTGGTTCCCATTGTAGAAGCTTTCCAATACAGAGTGTAAACTTAGAATTCACATAATATTACTTCTACCGCATACAAAGGTCATGGCAAACTATCTAATAGGTAAACTTATCTATCAGGTAAATTGAAAGTCAAATGGACCTTGAATTAATAAAATTAAGGGCTCAGCCAAATTCTTTATGAAGAGAATGAGACCACGGGGAATACACGAGGACCACGTTTAATTACTAAATGTGTGGCAGTTATACACATCACATGAGAACTCTCTTGGCTTGGAGAAATTCTATTCATGACTGTGGGCTTTTAGTGATATTTCTAAAAACATCATTGAACTTACATTTTAATAGAATTTTTTTCAGTTCTTCCACAGGTTTCTCTGCTAACTCAACAAGGTAGCAATTTGCCATTTTTTTAAGTGAAAGAATTTTATTGAGAACTATACTCGTAAGCAGGTCAAGGATAACACCATGACAACTAATGTCTGGTTTTCTGAAATGGAAAGCTTAATGGTAATATAAAAAAGTGCTTGACATACTACACATGCACTAAAAAGGAGGGCTTAAAATTTTTAAATTGAGAGAAATGTCAAAGATTTGAATATATACAATTGTGTTCTGTTTTTCTCTTTAAAAACACGCTTGCATATGACCTGAAGAGAAGCAAGAAGTTAAAAGAAAACCACGTAATTTTTTTTCCATTAAGGTAAAAGAGAGAGACTACTTTTAACCGTATTTTTCAATTGAGTGCAATTTAGTATATGATAAGGGACTCTTAGATGGCAGTTGCTCCAGGGAGGGAGAAAACAACTTACTTTTGGAAAATGATGTCTTTCCTTACATTTGGGATAGCTGGAGGCAAACACGAGTCAATGCCAAATCCGACCTGGGTCATAGGTGAAAATTTTGTGCAGTCAAATTTCAAATATCACAAATGCAGGCAAAAAGACTAAGGAAAAATATTAGTAAAACAACAAGGGGTAATGGGATAATAAGTAGATGATCTCCAGTCAATGAGTCTGAGCCTACCAGGAGTGGTGGCACCCACTTGTAATCCCAGTACTTGGGAGGCTGAGACAGGGGGATCGCAGGTTCAAGGCCAGCCTCAGCAACTTAGTAGGACCCTCTGAAACTTAGTGAGACTCTGTTTAAAAATAAAGAAAATAAAAATAGGGCTGGGGTTGTAGCTCAGAGGTAGAATGCTCCTGGGTTCATTCCCCAGGAAAACACACACACACACACACACACACACACACACACTAATAATCAAGGAATTTGAGCCTGGGGAACAAGATGCTAGTAGTAATAAAGCATGTTTATGCTGTGTGTTTCAATTCTTATGAAGCAAATGTTTACTTGTCATCTTTTCCCCAGGTGGAAATTCATCTAAGCATAGAAGTAGGACAATGTGGGTGTCATTACCTGGTAGAGGTACAAGAATTTGAAGACAAGATCCATTTCTGACACACAAATCAAATATGCCACCCACTTCCCTTACACTCTTCTCCACAGAGCACTTAGGTTCTGCAAAGACCTCATGGGAGACTGAGTAGAAAAGAGGACAGAGCAGATAGAGATCCAAACCCTCCTTCCAGCCTTCAGCTAATTACATCCATTTAACACCTTGGATTCCCAGTACATTTTAAAGTAAACACATATTTCTTTGGTTTTAAAAACAATTCTGAAAACCAGTGCCGTGAATTCAGCAAAGGGCATTCAACTTTGAATAATTGCCTGAAGAATATGATACCCAGTTGGGTCTATGTTTCCAGTATTATATTAAGGAAATTGTATTCTAATGCTGATGAGTCTGTGTCTGATATGAATTTTCAAGATGTAAATTCCCAAAGAATAAAATAGCAAAAATAATTGTTACGGATAAAATTAAATCTTCAATAATACAAACAATAATTTTCTTCCCTTGCTTCTTTAATGATGCAATTTTTAATATTTGAAATGTGGCTCTTTTATCTACATTATATTGGATTTTCTTTTTATTTCATGCTTATGTGAAGTAAATAGCTGTGGAATGAGATGCATTTGTTTCTAAGCAATATCAAATGTTCCTCAGAGTGACGATGTTAGTCCTCATGCAATAATAAAATACTGAAATATTTACATCCCAGGAAGATGTGTATTGTTTTACATGACAATGTTTCATTTTTCACCAGTGTCTTAAAATTATGATTACCTTTAATCCATTATGAACACATGTTGAGAATGCACTAAGGGGAGAACTCAAAAGCAATTTAAGGAGATTAAAAAGAAATAGAAGTCATGGCTGTAAAACTTAAGCAGCTTATAATCATGATGTTGACAAAGCATAAAAAGTATGATTTTTTGCCTTATTAAAATTAGTCAAGTACTAGAAATAAGTCATTAATGAATAGGTCTACTTTATAACCATTTATAAATATTAAGCGAAGACATATTCCAAAGTTTGGGGACACATTGATGAATAAGACATGATCATGAAACCAGTGACATTTATATTCTGAAGGGAGAGATAGACACACAAGTTCACCATTGCTGTATGGTGTGATAATAGTACTTTTCATGGTATACACAAGGTACTACAGAGAAGGAAACACAGTCGCTCACTAACCTGTAGCATTTTTAAGGGCAGGAAAAATATTTCATTTATTATTTTTACCTAAAGGGCTCAGTACAAAAGCCTTTGAAAAGAGATATTCAAATTGTATTCCCTGAAGATTAGTTGGCTGAAATGCTGGAATCAAAGAAGTTCTCTCGGAGAAGGTAACCTCTGGGTTACTCGTAGAGGATATTGAGAGATTCCAGACAGTCAAGAGAGAACAATATAACATGTGCAAAGATGAGGAGATATGCTTAGAGAAATAATAACGAATGTGTTTTCATATCTGAGACAAAGAAATGTTTGATTTGAGGAATGGCGTGAGTGAGATTCATGAGGTGCAGATTATGAACATGTTTGTGTGGCATTTCAAAGGCTTTGAATTTTACACCTATGTAATGAGAAAACACTGTTCGCTTTAAAGCAGGAGGTTGGTATTTAGGGGAAGGCCACACAGAAGGCAGGAGGTTTTTCATGGGGCTTATCCTAGTAGCCCCCACAAAACATCAATGATGGTTGGAAGTAGTAATAATGCTCTACTTAATCAAGTGTACTTGGTGTGTCCCCATGGGGAGTAATGACTAATTGAGAGAAAAGAGAGTGAAGGAAAATTTCTAAATTTCTGCTTTTGGAAAACTGAATTGATGGTGCTTTTTAGCTCTGTATACATCTTATCATTCATTCTCCAAGAACTAAAAGTAGATAGAACTGAAATGCATCATGTTGCAAGGCAGAAAAAAGTATCTGGAAAATGGAGCCTTACACTATACAATGGACTTATTTCATATAACAAATGCTCAAGCACAAGACCAACTGTATGGAACAAGGGTGGAGAATAATGAGTAGATCAACCAAAAATACTGGATCTGATTTTTACCAAGACTATTGGTTAAAGGTCAGATGCCACTAGATGCTTGCAGAGAAATATAGCAATAGTGATTCTATTGGAATATGCTGAAAAATATTATTATTATTATTTTAACATACTTTTATTGGTGCATTGTAATTATACATCATAATGAGGTAGAGAGTGAAAGGAACATACATACACATGACACTTGGTGTGTTCCCCTCCAGGTCTCACCCCACTCCCTCTCCTTCTCTGTACATATCATAGTGATTGGTGTTGATAATTTCATAGATGTACATAGCATTATTTCAACTGTTGCCTTCATCATATCTCCTTCTTCCTCTTCCTTCCATCTAAACCCCTTCATTGCTTCATTGGAGTCTTTACTCCTTTATCTGAAGTTCCTTTTGTTACCCAATTTCTCTCTGGCTTCCACATATGAAAGAAAATAGACAACTCTTCACTTTCTAAGACTGGCTAACTCACTCAGTATAATATTCTTTAGTTCTATCCATTTTCCTCCAAATGACATAACTTTGCTCTTCTTTATGGCTGAGTAAGATTCCATTGTGTGTATATGTACCACACTTTTGTAATCAACTCATCTGTTGTTGGACACCTAGGCTGATTCCATAATTTGGCTGTTGTTATAATACAACATTAAACACTTCAGGCAAACAAAATATATAAGCCATATTCTATTGTAAGTACACTATATATGCTGTGACAGATAAAAGCAACTCTTGATTTTGTTATGTAAGTTGCTCTTTTGTTTTGAGGCCATTCTACTCAACTGAAAAACTCCACTGAATGTTCCCCAGAGGTCCCTGCTAGCTGACTCTGTTTGACAAACTCCTACGGCCTCTTTATTTTTCCAAGTCAAGTAAAATTAACTTCTTTGACTTCTAAACCTAAATATTTGCTACAATAAACTCACAAAATTTAGAATGCCTGTCCTTTGAGAACTGTGACAATTTCTAAGGAAAGAAAAGTAGGGAAACACACTATTAAAATACAATGTAGCAGGATCCAAATGGAGATATATTAATGTATATTGTTGGATGGAACTTCTCCCAAGGATTCCAGAAACATCAGTTATGTGCTTACTGTTGTAAGTTCATTGGAAACAAATTTAATGGCAGGATTTCAATTATTATCATTTTAATCACAATGTTAGTGCCAAGCACATATTGGACAATTTATCATTTTTATGGTTTGTTAAGAGACATGTTTGTGATTATTTGCCTAGGTGTGTCAAGAAAAGACAAGGAATTGATGTATGTACTCATGACTAATAACATAATACACAAACAAATGAAAATGTATGCTCATTAAGCATCTGCAAACTATAAAAATGGTTTAATGTCTACTGTGGTTCAAAACAAAACAGTGTTAAATTGCCAAACAATGTGTGTTAGTTAATAATAACTAAACTTCCACTTCTAATGATTGGCTCTTAAGAGAAAATAAGTTCATAACAATTAACTTTGATTTCTAATGTAATATTTTGGGGTAAGAGGGACCAGCCAGTATCTCTTTTAATGAAGGAGTATGCATTACTGGGATTGGACCACAGGGGTGAGCACACATTTATTTGGAAGCTCGGCTGGACAGAATTCCTTTCCATGTCTTTCCTCTTATTGAACGAGCAGCCAAAAGGCCACAAAATAAGTTAAGGCATTTGTATGATATCCATTCATCACTAGTCACTTATATTCTCAGAGATTAGGAGTTGCAAGTTACCTGGAACTGGGACCAACAGTGTAAGATGAAGAGAACAAGAAGTTCACATGTCATCATCCTTGTCTCTGCACTCAGATAAATCTATCTTCTTTTTACAAAAATGATATCAATATCTTCCCCTTCGGTTGCATCATGATGAGCTTGAGCTTGTTAGTTGATTGGCACAAACTGTCTTATGAACCCCCAACTCCCCATCCCTCTAATTATGTCTTCTATTTAATTCAGAGACAAATAGAATATGACAGTTCTTCTCACAATGCTATCTATCATCCTGATGAATCCTTAGGGGAGGGGCATTGTCCAAGTAGACTCTCCCTCCTTTCATGACAAGCCAGGAAATGTATGACCACTAAATCGCAGATTTGTAGAGGCTGGGAACTAAAACATTTGTGAGAATAAAACCAACAGGTCAAAATTTAGAGATGTATGGTCAACAATAAGTCTGGTACAAACTGGACATGGTGGAGCATGCCTATAAATCCCGGTACTTGGGAGGCTGAGACCAGGAGGATCGTTGGTTTGAGGCCAGCCTCAGCAATGTAGCAAGACCCAGCAGCCTAGGGAGACTCTGTTTCAAAGAAAAAAATAAAATGGGGATGAGCTTGGAGGTAGAATGCCCCTGGGTTCAATAACCAGTACCACAATAAATAAACAAATAAATAAAAAAGAAATAAGTAAATAAAGAAACAAAAAAAAGACAGTTACATGTTATAAGTTAGTATTAAATAGCATCAGTATGACTCTCCTGAAAAGAATTATCTTTGATTATCTGCTGTCTTAGAATTTCCCACCTAACAAAATATTTTCCAATAATAATCAATAAAATATGTTAGTCCTAAATTTGTTTTTTACAGCAAAAAAAAATATGAAAATGTAAAATGAGTAAACTGCCTTTTTGAGCACAATGTGGTTATAGAAATATTCTTTGGCTTCAGAGACTAATAGAGCAAATGCGGGTCATCATTTTCTAAGATGTTTTTATGTTCATGAGACACATACGGTGTCTCATTCTATTGTTGCCATTATACCTCTGAGCCTTTCTAATTTTTCCTTCATTCAATCTGCTTTCTTGTAATGAATTACCGGATTACCATTAGTCGGTATAAAATTCCCATGGAGTTGGTTATACAAGCATTACAGGAATGTGTAGTGGCTTCCAGCAATATGGTTACGAACAGAATATATAAATCTTTACATGTACAAGAGGCACACTGCACACAGCAAAACAATAACACAGCATAGTATTTAATCTTCTTCCTGGATTAATAGTTTAAATATAACAGTACCCCAGAGACCAGAACTGGATATTGGATAAACACTGTAAGATCAACACAGACTACTGTAAACTTAATCAAAATATTGACCATATTTATTATTTAAGATGTCATTTTTCTACAATACTAAGTTCTTGGCTTTAAGATTCTGTTAGCAGCTAAAATCTCTGTGTAATAGAATTGGATTCTAAAAAGACAGTTCTACAGGCTGTCCTCTTTTTCACTACCATTTATCCTTTTATTTTTAAAGTACTTTTATTGGTGCATTGTAGTTTCACATCACAATGTTGTTCAGAGTGATAGTGACACACTTGCACACAGCTTGCTGTGCCTCCCTCAGCTCCCTCCCCTTCCCCATACACGATACTGAGATTGGCATTGATAACTTCATATATGTACATAATATCAATGGAAGTATTTCCTTCACTAATTCTCCATACCCCTCCCTCCACCTTCCCCTGCTTCCCTCCCTCATTCCACTGGAGTTTCTCCTCCATCACCTAAAGTCCTTCTTGGATCCCAATTACTCCCTAGCTTCCACATATGAGAGAAAACAGCAGCCAGCTGCTCCTTAAGGGTCTTTGCATTTGTTTTATCCTCTTCATTTTTATTATTATTTTTCTATTTTTGGTGGTGGTGGGAATTGAAGCCAGGGGCAGTCTACCTCCAAGCTCTACTCCCAGCCCTATTTCATTTTTTTTTATTTTGAAGCAGGGTCTTGCTAAATTGCTGAGGCTGGCCTCGAATCTGGGATCCTCCTGTTTCAACCTCCCAAGCACAGGAATTATAGGCATACAACACCACACCGGCTTGTTCTTTCCTCTTCTAAGAACCATTTTTTCATTATTATTCACTCCACCCCATCTCTCTCTGTCTCTGTCTCTCTCTCTGTCTCTCTGTCTCTCTCTCTCTCCCACACACACACAGCTTTTTAATTCTCAGACCATTATTCAAATATTGTGTTTTCAGAGGGATTTTTTAGGTACCTGCTAAAAATTGTATCATCACCCTAACATTCCCTAAACCCCTTCTTGCTTACTGTATTCATAGTGCTCACCATTATATAATGCACAATGTATTTGCTTTATGTATACACTTATTATTTCTGTGTCCTCTTTCCCCTGACTAGAATTTGAGCCCTATGGGGATAGAGATTTTGATTGCTTATCCACTGTTGATATACCTAGAGCCTACATGAGCACTCATTATGTAATCAATACTTAATAAACATCTGTTGAATGAGTGAGTGAATATTAATAACTTGAATTAAGCTTACTCATTTCTTTCCTGCTCTGGAGAAATAGGCTATGTTTAGGAACTGTATACCCAAGAGATTCTTCTGATTAACAACTCAAGAAAATATCAAATATAATGTGAGATTTAATGAAAATAAAATGAGAAGATATTAGAAAATATTGAGAGTGAAAAGGTTCTTCCCTCAAATAGCTAATCAGAGAAAGATAGAATGAGAAAGAAATCAGATTGAACCTTTGAGTTGAGAAGAGCAAGAAGTATGACATGAAAATGCTACTATATAGGAAAGGTGTAATAGTTTGGATTTAGAATGTCCCCCCACCCCAGCCCTCATGGAAACAAGATAGCAATGTTGGAAGTGGGGCTTGGTTGCTAAGGAGGGGTCTCTGTGGGTATGGCATTGGAGATTATATATCTTTCCTTCTCCCTCGTCTTGCTCTATCTTGCTTCTGGTCTCCACGATGTGAGAGCAGAGCCCATGCTCTTCCTCTCTCTGCTCCCTGCCACCATGAGTGGAGATCTGTATACCCCAACCTCACGTGAACTGAATCAAGATGCTCCAGGAAACTGCAGGCAAATAAATCTTCCTTCCTCTAAGTTGTGTGGTCAGTTGTTTTGGATTATAGCAGTGAGGATGTTGACTGAGACAAAAGAGGAATAACAGATTTGAATTTTGAAACAAAAAATTTTAGACAAAGATTGATATTAATTTCCAGAGAGAAAAGATGTGAAGAAAACAAAGACTAGAACTGATCTCCACAGTGGCTGTACTAATTTGCAATCCCACTCACAGTGTATAAGAGTTCCTATTGCTCCACATCCTCACCAGAATTTGTCATTGTTTGTATGCTTGATGATCGCCATTCTAACTGGAGTTAAGATAAAATCCCAGTGTAGCTTTGATTTACATCTCCCTGATTACTAATTATGTTGAACATTTTCCATATATTTATTGGCCATTTGTATTTCTTCTTTGAGAAATGTATATATCAGTTCAGTTACCCATTTTTTGATTGGGTTATTTGTTTTTGTACTGTTAAGTTTTTTAAGTCCTTTATACATTCTAAATATTAGTCCTCTATCAGAGGAGCAGAGGGCAAATATTTTCTACCATTCTGAGAGCTCTTTTCAGACTCTATTATTTCCTTTGCTATGTAGAAGATTATTAATTTGATGTCATCTTGATCTTTGGAGATATTATTGAGTAATTCTCTACCAGTGCCTAGATGTGAGATAGTTGGTTTTATGCTTTCTTCTAGTGATTGCAAAGTTTCTGGTCTAATTTCTAGGCTTTCGATTAATCTCAAGTTGACTCTTGTGTAGGGTGAGAAATTAGAGTCTAATTTCATTCTTCTATATATGGATATCCAGGTTTCACAGCGCCGTTTGTTCAAAAGGCTGTCTTTTCTCCAGCATATGTTTTTGGCTTCTCTGTCAAAAATCAACTGGCTATAAGTGTGAGGATTTATCTCTGTCTTCTATTCTATTCCATTGATCTATGCATCTGTTTTTGTGCTAATACCATGCTGTTTTTATTACTATAACTCTGTAGTATAATTTGGAATTAGGCATTGCTATACCTTCAGCATGGTTCTTACTGCTTAGGATTTCTTTGACTATTTTGGGTCTCTTGTTTTTCTAGCTCTGAGAAGAATGACATTAGTATTTTGCTACGGATTGCAATGGATCTGTAGATTGCTTTTGATAGTATGGTCATTTTGACAATTCTGCCTATACAAGAACATGGGAGGTCTTTCCAACTTCAAGGTCTTTTACATTCTTTCTTTGGTGTTCTGTAATTTTTATTATAGAGGTCTTTTACTTTCTTAGTTAGATTTATACCAAAGTATTTTTTTCTTTTTGGAGCTATTGTGAATAGAATTGTTTTCTGCATGTATTTTTCAGTGGATTCATGATTGGTGTATAGAAAAGCTATTGATTTTTGTAAGTTGATTTTGTATTTGGCTACTTTGCTGAATTTGTTCATCAATTCTAGAATTCTTCTGGTTGAAATTTTTGGATCTCCTAAGTATAGGATCATGTCATCTGCAGAGATAAATTTAGTTCTTCTTTCTCAATTTATAACCTTTTAATTTTCTTCTCTTGTTGTTCTGGTTAAAATTTCAAACATTATATTGAATAGAGATGGTGGTATTGGGAATCCTTGCCTTGTTTCTGATTTTAGAGGAAATACGTTCAGTTTTCCCCCACTTATTACAATGTTGGCCTTGAATTTATGATATATTGCCTTTAAGATCCCTAATTTCTTCATTGCTTCTCACATGAATGTGTACTGGATTTTGTCGGATGCTTTCTCTGCATCTACTAAGATGATCATGTGATTTTTTGCTCTTGTTTCTATTTATGTGATGAGTTACATTTATTGACACCCATATGTTGAACCAGCCTTGCATTCCGGGAATAAAAAAAAAAAAAACTTGATCCTGATATGCAATCTTCTTGATGTGGTTTTGAATGTGAATTTAATGACTTGCAAAGCCATCAGAGGCCATGCTCCATACTGTCTATTTTGAAGTATATGCTGCTCACCCAAAGTTTCCAATCAGCAGGATCCTTAGAAACATTTTATGCAGCCCTGCAGGAGTTGTATTCTACCCAGGTGACAACCCAGGTTCTGGAATATAAGATCCACATAGGTTAATCTGATGTCCACCATGACTCAGATTCCCCATACCACACAGGAGCCATTTACCTTTTGTGACAATCCATAATCTATCTTTTAGTGGCCTACAGGAAATAACCTAGCTATGTCACTATCTTCAGAGAAACCCAAAGCCAAAACTTCCAATAAAATGTGTACAGTGCATTTATCATTTCTTTTCATATAGATGTAATATACCAGTCAAGAGTAATTTGTTATATAAGCAACTTTTATTAGAAACAGTGGACATTCTTACCCTTATCAGGTTTGCAGAAGAACAGAGTTACAGAGATTAATAATGATTAGATTCTCATTCAGCAAGAGACAGGAAGGATTTACCCTTTTAAACAAATGTCCAGATAATGTTTGCTCAAATGGATGTGTTTGGCTGTTGTTATTGCTGAAAGGACTCAAGAAAAAAGTTTCTTTGAAGTGCAAACATTTTATATAGACCATGTCAGCATTTCAGTCTTTGCTTATCTAAAAATAACAGGTGGTATTTTAAATGCTAAACGGATGGAACAATTTTTTAATAATTTACGTTCATTGAGTTTAAAAAGAAAACAAAAAAATCACAGACACATAGGAAAAGAGAGAGTGGAGGTAAAAATATAATGAATATAAAATAAATAATAAGGCTACAGAGTAAAATACATCCATGCCAAAGTATCATTAGCAACTTAGCTATAATTACGGAAATTTACAGATAGTTTATTGATATCATGAACTATGCCTGTGCAGAAATGGAATAACACCACTAATAAGCTAGATATGGTGGCACACACCTGTAATCCTAGTAATTGAGAATCTAGGAAAGGAGGACTGCAGGTTCAAGGCCAGCCTCAGCAACCCAGAGAGACCCTGTTTCAAAATAAAAAAGGCTGGGCTGTAGCTTGGAGAAAGAATGCCCCTAGATTCAATTCCCAGTACCAAAAACCAACTTAGGAAGATACTAATAAGCTTAACATCAATAGATATAACATTAAAATATTAAATTTGAATGATGAAAGAACACATTTAAAAAAACTTTAACTCTAACATAATTAGAAGTATCCCTTGCAATGCTTATGTAAACAAATTAAACTTTATTTTTACCAGCTCCATTTATGGTATCATTCATAGGAGGTAATTATCTGGATCAATCCATGAGGATAGATTTTCCTAGTAATTTTAGTTATAATGGTAGATTTCTTTAAAATGTAGAATATAGGTTATGAGTGTTTTAAATTATTTTTGATAGTAAAGTAAATTAAAATGAAGAATAAAGAGATCTAAATTTTCCCATTTGCCAAATATTAATTTTATAAGTGTTAATTGATATTCTCTTAAGTTACATGCACGAAATTAGGTCCCAGAAATAAAAACTTGTGTAAGTAAGAATACTGGTATTCTGATCACACTTAATTCATTTTTTAACCTTCGTTGAACCTATTTCAAAAGATCCATAATTGACAAAATTAAAAACTTTTTTTTTTGCAAAATGTATGCATTCAGTTTTGCCCTCTTTTCAGAAACAAAAAACTTTAAACACTTCTTTTAGATAACACACACTGTTATCCTTGTTTCTAGGTTAAAAAACTTATGACAATAACAAAAATGATAAGCTTGGACATGGGAAATATCTTCACTATTTATGGATTATTGTTTTGGGGTTTATTTTACATGTCTTATGAATTTTACCTAATATTATCATATATTGACAGAATATATCCATTGTATGAGGTATGCTTGCACTGCAGAACAATTGTTATACATTTTCCTGCATTAAGTGGTACATTAATTTAATTTTTCCTCTCTTCATAATTCTTCCAAGTTAGCTAAAAATAGAATATTAAACATCAGTATCCAACATTTCTTTTTTGTACCAATCTTATAGCAAAATTGAATCATGAACTTAAAGTGTATGTTCATCTCTTGTACCCATCAAGCACTCAGTATCAACTACCATTATTAGGGTCATGGATGCAAATTAGATTATCATTTCTGCTCATGAGGCTTATTTATTAAGGATTAAATCCAATGACCCCTAAAATGGTTTCCCGTTACATATTATTAAGGTCTGCCTAATCATTGTATGGTTTGATGGAAGGAAAAGTTACTTCTCTAGTTTACTGGAAATTGTTGATCTAACACTCTATATGATGGAAATCTCTGTACACCTAAATCTACTTTTAAGGTTTCCCTATGAGTTTCAGAAGATCGAAACTTACACATTTTGAACACATCAAATTCTGCTTATTCAGACAAGTCAAATCAATCTACAGCAGCCTCTGCCTCTGCTGAACACAGGCCAACAGAAAAGCTTCCAGCAAAGACAGTGATAGAAAGATTGCCATATCATATCAATTATGGTTTCATTTAAAATTCAAATTTTCTTCAATCTCTCCAAAAGCAAGTCTGTATTTTTAAAAATTTCTTGTTATTTATGCATTTTACTCCATAGGGTATGAAATGATGCTCCGAATCTAACACTTTACTTTTATGTTTAAAATCTAACATTTACTTTTAAAATATAAACCATTTTTAATTTAAAGTATTATATAATAAAAATAACTGATTTCCTAATATCCTCAGATTTTCAATCATTTTCACATTGAGAGATTGAAGTTAGTGTTTTAAAATGCCATAAAATTTTTGTAATCGTGTAAATGTACACATAGTATTTTTTAAAAGCATTATTACATAGTAACTATAATATTTATATGTCACATTGTAATGTGAATAATTAAACTATGAAACATCCTCAAAAGATTTATTGAAAGGTTTGGTCTCAATTTTTAATTCTTATGAATGTAACATTATTGAAAAACCCAAGGCCCAATGACATATTAATGAATAAGCATTAAGAACTCTGATAAATTAGAAAAGCATACACTGAATTTTTCTTTTGCATAATGGAATATTTTTATAATGTAGTACACAAATCAAGAACATTGTATCTGAAGACCAACTTCCGAGGCAAGCCTGCATCACTCCCCTGATTAGCTTTGAGATTTGGAAAAATTGTTTAACCCCTCCAAGCTCATTTTCTCACCCACAAAATGGGGATAACAGTTATACTAATTTTATAGAGTTGGGTTTAAAAATAATTGTTTTGTTTTATTTTGATTAACATCTATTAATTGTACATGTGAATGGGGGTCGATGTGATATTTCTACATTTACAAATAGTGTGCATTGGTCAAAATCAGTCTCCTCTATCTCCTCTCTCCCCTTACACTTCCCAACTTCCTTTAGCAATCATTACTCTACATTGAGGCAGACTTTTATTTTTTATTCTTAGTTTTTTGGGTGTTTTTAGTTTCCACATATGAGAGCGAAGATATGGTATTTGTCTTTCTGTGTCTGGCTTATTTCACTTAATATAATGTCTTCTAGTTCCATCTATTTACTGTAAATGACAGGATTTCATTCTTCTTTATGACTGAATACTATTTCATGTGTTTATATACCAATTTTTTCATTCATATGTTAATGGTACCTAGGCTGATTCCATATCTTAGCTATTGTAAGTAGTACCACAAAAAAAAAATGTGGGTGTGAAGGTGATTCTTTTGTATGCTGAGTTTATTACCTTTGAATATATACCCAGAAGGGGGATAGTTGAATCATATGGTAAATCTATTTTTAGTCTTTTGAGGAACCTCCCCACTGTTCTCCATAGTGGCTGTATTAAAACATATTACCCCCAAAAGTGTGTAAGTTCCTTTTTCTCTACATACAACATTTGTTATTTATTTATTTTTATTTTTGATAATAGCCATTCTAACTGTGATGAGATTTTATCTCATTTTGGTTTTGATTTGTATTTCCCTGATGGCTATTAATATTGAGAATTTTATTTCATGAATTTGTTGGCCATTTGTAATTCTTTTAAGAAGTGTCTATTCAGATCACTTATACATTTTTAACTTGATTACTTGGTTTTTATAGTAATTTGTGTGTGTGTGTGTGTGTGTGTGTGTGTGTGTGTGTTACTGGGGATTGAACTCAGGGGCATTCTACCTCCAAGCTACACTACCAGACCTATTTTATTTTTTATTTTGAAATGGGGGTCTCATTAAGTTGCTAAGGCTGTCCTTGAACCTGTGATCCTCCTGTCTCAGCTTCCCTAGTACTGGGATTACAGGTATGTGCCAACACACCTGGCTGGTATTAAATTTTTTTAATTCATTTTATATTTTTGCTGCTATTCCTATGTCAGATTAATAGTTTACAAATATTTTCTCATATTTTGTAGATTGTTTCATCACTGTGCCGTTTCCTTTGTTGTACAGAGGTTTTTAGTTTAATATAATGCCATTTGCATTTTTGCTTTCTTTTCCCTGATGTTTTGAGGGCCATATCCAAATAATTATTCTCTATAACAATGTCTTAAAGTGTTTCTCCTATGTTTTTTCTTTTTTTTTCCTAGTAGTTTCAGAGTTTTAGCAGCTTATATTTGGGTCTTTGATCCTTTTTATTTGAGGTTTTTTTACAAGGTTAGAGATAGGGGTCAAATTTTAATCTTTTACATATGAATATTTAGTTTTCCAAGAACCATTTATTGAAGAGGCTGTCCTCTCTCTAATGTATGTTTTTGGTGCCTTTGTCTAGAATCGGTTGATTGTATATGCATAGGTTTATTTCTGGGGTCTCTATTCTGTTGCGTTGGTCTGTGTCTGTTTTTATGCCAACACCATGCTGTTTTAGTTACTATGGCTCTGTAGTATGTCTTCATACCAGGTATTGTGATGCTTCCAGCTTTGGTCTTGTTGCTCAAGGTTGTTTTGGCTCTTTGGCGTCTTTTGTACTTCTGTGTGGACTGGGGTTTTGAGTTATGTAAAAATAGTCGCTAACATTTTGAAGTGGCTGGCCCTGTATCCATAAATGGTTTTGTGTAGTATGACTATTTTAACAATATGAATTGAATTCTTCCAATTCATGAACTTGGGAAGTCTTCCTGTTTTTTGTATCTTCTTTCATTTCTTTTATTAGTATGTTGTTATTTTCATTGTATAGGTCTACCACTTCTTTGATTAAACTTATTCCTAGCTATTTTACTTCTTTTTGTAGTTATTGTGAATAGGATTGTTCTTGTGATTTCATTCTAGCAAAGTTTTTATTGCTGTATAAAAGTTCCACTGATATTTGTGTGTTGACTTTGCATCCTGCAACTTTATTGAATTTATAAGTTATAATTATCTTTTTTTTTTTGGAGTCCTTAGAGTACTATATGTATTGAATCATGTCACCTGAAAGCTAGGATAAATTCACTTCCTCTCTGCCTAGCTGTATGCCTTTTATTCATTTCTCCTAATTGTTCCAGTTAAAACTTTTAGTATTACATTGAATAATAATGATGGGACTAAACACCTTTGTGTGATCTTAGAGAAAATTAATTTGGGTTTGTCATATATAGTCATTATTATGTTGAGAAATGATATTCCTAAAACTAATTTGCTCAGGGCTTTTAGTGAAGGAATTGTGTGTGTGTGTGTGTGTGTGTGTGTGTGTGTGTTGTGTGTGTGTGTGTGTTACTGAGATTGAACCCAGGCCTATTCTACCTCTGAGCTACACCCCAAGCCATTTTTAGATTTTGTTTTGAAACATATTGTGTGACATATATACACACAACACTTGGTGAGCCTTCCCCCCGGCTCCCTCTCCATATCACCTTCCCCCATACAAGATATTGGGACTGGCATTGGTATTCTCACATATGTACATAATGTCAGTGGAAGTGTCTCCTTCATTAATTCTCCATCTCCCCCCTCCCTCCTCAAAACCCTGGCTCCACTGGGGTTTCTCCTCCATTATCTGAAGTCCCTCTTATATCCCAATTACTCTCTAGCTTCCACATATGAGAGAAAACATATGACCCTTCACTTTCTGTGACTGTCTAATCTTACTTAGAATAAAGTTCTCCAGGACCATCCATTTTCCTGCAAATAACATTATTTTGTTCTTTATTGCTGAGTAGAAATAAAATAATTCCATTGTGTGGATATTCCATAATTTTGTGATGCATTCATCAGTTGATGGATACCTAGGTTGGTTCCATAATTTGGCTATTGTGAATTGTGCTGCTGTAAACATGGATATGCATGTATTACTATAATATTCTGATTTCAGTCCCTTTGGAAAGATCCCCAGGAGTAGTATAGCTGGATCATATGGTAGATCCATTCCCAGTTTTCTGAGGAATCTCCAAACATCTCCATTAGCGGCTGCACTAATTTGCAATTCCACCAACAGTGTAGAAGAGGTCCTATTTCCCCACATCCTCAGCAGCATTTATTGTTGTTTGACTTCTTGATGACTGCCATTCTGATTGGGGTTAGATGGCATGTCAGTATTGTTGTGACTTGCATCTCTCTGATTGCTAATGATGTTGTACATTTTTCATATATTTATTGGCCATTTGTATTTCTTCTTTTGTGAAGTGTATATTTAGTTCAATCGCCCATTTCTTGATTTTTTTATAGTACTAAGTCTTTTAAGTTCTTTGTATATTCTAGATATTAGCCCTCTATCAGAGGGATAGCTGGCAAAGATATTCTCCCATTCTATAGGCTCTCTCTTTAGACTCTTGATGGCCGAAACTTTTTGTTTAATTTTGTTCCACTTATTAATTATTATTTTTCTTTGTTAGAAGAATTTTTATTACTGATTCAATCTCATTACTTGTTATTGGTCTTTTCAGGTTTCTTCTATCCTCTTATTTTGATTTTGATAGGTTATATGTGTCCATAGTTTTGTCCATTTCTCCTATGTTTTACAATTTATTAGCATATAGCTTTAAAAAATAATCCCTAATTATGTCTTGCATTTCTTAGGTATTAGTTGTAATGTCTCCTTTTACAACTCTAGTTTTATTTATTTAGGTGTTCTCTCTTTCCATCTCTCCTTTTTTGAAACTTAGTTTTTGATTAGTCTATCTAAATGTCTATCAATTTTATTTATCTTTTCAAAGAACCAATTCTTTGTTTCATCGATCCTGATCCTTTGAATTGTTTTTTATGAGACCAATTCATTTATTTCTGCTCTGATCACTAGTATTTCTTTCCTTCGACTAATTTTGGGTTTGGCTTGTTCTTGCTTTTCTAAGTCCTTGAGATGAAATTGGGTTGTTTATTTGAAATCATTCTGTTTTTTGAAGTAGGCACTAATTGCTGTACAGAATTATTTTTAAGATTATAAGAATAAATACATGCACAGTACCTCCCGAATACCTTGACCATATTGGGCTTTCAGTAACTGTTGCTAGTAGGATTATGTCTTTAAAATAGCAAAAAACTTGCAATTAAATTTAAAGCACTTTTATGTTTAAATTTTTACATTTAAAAAGTGAGACAGAGGAGAAAAATCAGTTGGCAAAATTCTTAAGAATGTATGCTTCTTAGCCAGATAGATCTAAGTTTAAATTCATATTTGTACTTCCTAGATTTGGGGTACCTTTCACTCTAGTTATTGTCCTTCAACTCAACATTAAAATGGATAGAAATTTGCCACCCCAAAGCATTGTATTAAATAACCCAATAAGATAAGCTTCTAATAATTAGCATCTGAGAAGCAGTTACTGGTGTCATGTTATTGTTACTTGAATATGAAATGACATGATCAATTAAGATAAAATTATAAATCCTGCATTTTAAAAATAGAAGTATTTTCTTTTTACCTTTCTTTTATATTAAGCAAATTACATTTTAACATTTTTACAGTAAAGTTATGAATGTGCTTTATGACCACTCTTAATAAAAAGTGAAACAGGAGATTGTCATCTTAAGATCTTGAGACCCTAAGCTCCTCGTGGCAAGTAACGTCCTCCTTATTTTTGCACTTCGTTGGATTCCTACAGCAATCTCAAGAAATCATTAGTGACTAAAATTATAAAAGATAATGAAACTAAGTAAGTTGTAGAGATTGATTTTGTGTTTGTGTTGGTCAGCTCTTCATCACAGTGACTAAAATAGCCGACAGAAATAACTTAAAAGAGGAACAGTTCATTTGGGCTCACAATTTCAGAGGTCTCTGTCCATTGTCGGTAAGTTCCATTGCTCCGGGCCTTAGGTAAGCCAGGACATCATGGCAGAAAGGTTGGTAGACAAAACTGCCCAGCTCATGGCAAGGGCCCAGGGACAAGACAGAGTCTCCAAGGGCATGCCACCGGTTACCTACTTCCTCCAGCCAACTATTTAATCAGTAATAATTCAAATAATAATTTGAATTCAAATTATAATAAATAATAGTTATTATTGATTAATAATTCAGATTACTAATCCATCAAATGGATTAATGCTTTGATGAGGTCAGAACCCTCATCATTCAATCACTTCCCCAAAATCCACCTCTGAACATGATTACATTGGGGACCAAACTTTCGACCCATGAGCCTTTGGAGGACATTGCAGACCCCGAATGGTGTGAAGAAAACATCATTAATAACAGGGGAAAAAAAGAAAAATAAACAGTCAAGGATATTCAAGATCAAAATAAGTGCAAGGGAAAGGTGGGGATTGGGTGAAAGGACCAAATTTGTGTGTAGCTCTTCAGGTCAGATAAAAGAGTAAAATTCTAGGGTTTAGCTGCAACCTAATCTAATGATATATTTTACAGAAAGCTTTGGAATCTATAGAGTTCAGTGTTTTAAATGCCTCCTCTGATGTGGGCAATATTTTGAGATTTTTCTTTCTCCTACAGATTATAATGACAGTAGTCATGCATTTAAGTCAATGGGAGGTTCTTAATTCTGTTAACACTCATTTCAAAGGTACTATGTTTAGCTTTCAGGTACAAAGAAAAATCTTAGGGAGTTTTTTGAAAACCAATTGCTTTCATGAGGCCACTTTCTAATTTTGTGTCAATTTGAACAATTCTTGATTTGCTGTAAGGATACAGTATTGGGGGGGGGCAATCCACATGCATTAGCAAAGAATACTTAACAGTACCTTATACTTGAGTATTGTATGGTCTTTCAATCATGGGGAGAAATTAAATATCCACTAAACTAATCTCAGCAGGATTTGCAGTCTAAAAAGAGCCATTAAAGTAAAAGTTTATAAAGAGAAAGTATTTAACACAGTGGTAAATTAAATTAATGCTGCAAGCGTTTTTATATAAAGTAGGAGGTTTAATCATTAACAGAAAAAGTCCTTAAACAAATGGAAGATTTTTATATTTATTTCAATAATAGTATGGTCTTCATATTTCATACTTTCAGAAATCTTTCCCCCAATTTTTCCAACAGAGAAAAAGCAAATAAGATTATACATAAGAAAATGATGTTCCATGACTATTTTGTATGGTAAAGAAGAGGTTTGATATATTAAAGTTTGATAGAATTTTCCCATAATACCTTTGATGCCTAATGAAATTTGATAGAATTTTTCAATAATAATCTTGGTACCTGATGGAATTTTCATGGGTATATCTTTCAGTGCTGATTTATTTTTATTTTTAGCCTTTTATTTGAAATAGTTTTACATTATGGACAAGTCACAAAGATAATACAAATAATTCCAGCATACTCCTCAGTCACCTTCTCCAAATATTAGCATTTAAATAGTTGTTTTAGCTGGGCTTGTAATCCTAGTACTTGGGAGGCTGAGACAGGAGGATGGCAGGTTGGCGGCCAGCCTCAGCAACTTAGGCCCTCTACAACTTAGTGAGATCCTGTTTCAAAATAAAGAATAAAATAGGGCTGGGGATATAGTTTGGAGGTAGAATGCCCCTGGGTTCCATCCCCAATATCACCAAAAAAATAAAAAATAAGTAAATAAATAAATAGTTGCCTTACATAGCACTTTGGTCACAACCAAGAAATTAGCATTAGTATAATAGCTTAACTATAGTCATATTTGGATTTCATCAGTTTTTCCACTGATATAAATTTTTAATCCCAGATCCATCCCAGTAGCCATCATGTCTGGTTTGAAATCACTAAGATTATGATAGTTTTTTGATAGTTTTTAGGTCTTTTCTTGCTACTTAGACCTTAGCATTCTTTTTTTTTTTTTTTTTTTGGTCTGGAGACTGAACCCAGGGGTGGTGTTCTACCTCCAAATTTATGTCTGAGCCCTTTATGTTTTGTTTTTTAATTTTGAAACAGGGTCTTGCTAAGTTGCTGAGGGTCTTGAGTGTCTTGCTAAATTGCTGAGGCTGACTTTAAACCTGTGATCCTCCTATCTCAACCTCCAAGTACTGGGATTACAGGTGTGCAGCACCATGGCCCGGTTAACCCTTAGGAGTATTGAAGAATACCAGTCAGATATTTTATAGAGTCTCCCTCAATTCAGGATGCCTGATGTCTTCTCATGAATAAACGTTATTTTGGGTTTGGAGGAAGAACCACATGCAGATGAAGTGCTCTTTTCATCTCATCATATGCGAGTTACTTAGTATTGTATATCTTTGTTGATGTTACCTTTGATCACTCAGTGTCTTAGTCCATATGTGCTGCTATAACAAAATACCTGGTATTAGTCAATTTATTAAGACAGAAATATGGAAGGTAGAGAGAAAAATAAGAAAGGAAATTGACTCCATGAAAATGAGGAGAGAGCTCTAGAATAGGGAAAAGTAGAGGAGGAGGAAAAATGAGGCCAAAGGAAGAAAACAGACCAAATTAACATATATGACCTTGTAGAGTGGGTTACAGAGAGAAACATATCAAGAGGTGTGTGTATATATGAATGTGGAACTGTGAATCTCACTATGATATATAACTACAATGTGCTCATCAATGAAAAAAAGAACAGAAATTCATTCTCTAACAGTAAAGTCCAAGGTCAAAGCGCTGGCAGGTTCAGTGTCCGGGAAGGCACATGTTCTTCATGGAAAATGCTGCTTGATGTCCTTACATGGTAGAAAGCATGAAAAGACAAAATAGGGAGGAATGCTGTGTCCTCATGTGGCGGGAGAGGGGAAGGGTGAAGGAGGCAGGAGAGACTTCTCATCAACCCTCTGATAAGGCGCTGACCCATTCATGAGGATGGGCGCTCATGACATCATCGCTTCCCGAAAGGCCTCAGGTCTTAACACCATGGCAATGGGGATTATTAAGTTTTGACATTAATTTTGAAGGGTACATACTTTCAAACCTTAGCGCATGGCTAACCCAGTTTCAGGTTTCTCTGCTTTGAAATTACTGAGCTCCTTCTCATATTCTATTTATTACCTATGAGTCACTAAAGCCAGCCCACACTCAAGGAGAGAAGAATTAAACTCTAATCCGGGATTAGAAGGTATCTGCATATCTCATTTGGAACTCTTCTATGAGGAAGATTTGTCTCTTTTTGTTTACTTAACCATTCTTTAAAATTCTGTGAGTTAAAGTCCTACATTACAGTTACTTGTGTTATTTGCTTAAATTGTGTCAGCTTTGGCTATTAGGAGTTTCTTAAAACTGAATTTTATGTTTTCCCTTTGTTTGTGTTTGTTTGTCTGTTTTTTTTTGTTTGTTTTTGAGCAGGTTCTTTCTCCCTTTATAGTACTAAAATAGTACTCCAGGATCACCTTGTATACTTATTTCATTGACCTAAGAATCAGCCAATTCTCTAAGGTGCCTAGATAATTTTTAGTAGAAAATAATGTTATTATAAATCAAGATCTCGATTATTGATGTGTTGGTGGTGCTATGCCCTCTCAGCTGACAAAGCAAGAAAATATATATTTAAAACCCAGAGCACATATATGGGAGTATGTATAATACGATACATTTATCTATCTATATACCTATCTATTATCTATCATCCCTTCATCCAATTTCTGTTTCCCCTCTCACATTACCATCTCTACCTTTGACCTTTGATCTGTTTTTTATAAGGATTCTTGTGATTATACTTAGGGCTCACCTAGAGAATCCAGGATAATCTCCTCATCCCAAGATCTTTAACTTAATCACATCTACAAATTCCCTTTTGCCACATAAAGCACCATTTATGGGTTCCACAGATTAGAACATAAACATCTTTGAGAAACATGGGAGAAAACATTTATTCAGCATACCCCATACTCTTCAATTCTCCAATTAAATATCCAAGATATATTTAGTCATGTAAATATACAAATTAGAATTTAATTGAAGTATTACTTATTAGTGGATAATTGAAGTCAACTGAAACATTGATTAATGAAATACTACACATGTTATATTAAATACAAAATAGTATATTAAAAAAACTGCAGTATAGCCCTATTTATTCTCTACTGAGAGATGCCCACAGTAGGTTATTGAGTGAAATTTTAAAAAGCAAATTAATAACGGCTATTTATATGAATACTCAAATTTTCTGGGAAAAAAGTACATGTAATTTATAGATAGCTAGCAAACTAAAGAAATATATATGCCAACCATTAAGAGCAATTACCACTGCAGGACCCAGTTTGATGTACAGAAAGCAGGAAGGAATTTTAAGCACAGAGGTTTTCACATTCAAGTCTATATTGCTGAGTTGCTTGACTTTTTAAAAAATTAAACGTGTCTATTTTGCAATCAAATAATATTGTCATCTGCCTCCTTCAGAATATACTCACACAGAAGAATAAAAACCAGTATCCATGAAAGAATATATCTAAAGCATTTCTTCCAATTGTCATTCTAAAAGAACAAAGCTAATAAAATTATTTCAATTTTTTCTCTCAATGGCTGAAAGCCCTTCTCAATTTCCTGTAATGTTCCACAGTAATTGGTACCTGATAACCTTTGGTATTATTAAAAGTGTTGAGCATTTATATGTGTACATATTGCATTTTGTTTTTTTTTTCAAACGAATATGGAATAGAAGCCCATGGAATAATGTGCTGAGCAGTCAGTGTGTCCCCTCTGAGGTTTCCATGTCGTTGAAGTCGTTGGTACAGAACAAGAAATGTCAGCTCAGTGACAGTCTCAGGTACAGGCTCCATCCTCGCCATATGTTTCCATTTTCCATAAACAAAGTATTTGTCAAAGCGGTTGACAGCCATCACTAATCAAATTACAATGATATGTTTTACAATTTGATGAGCAATCCTTCAGAACTCTCTCATGTTCTTGCAGTAACTTTCTTTGGACATGACTTCCTCTGGGTTTATGACTTCCTGCCTGAACACACACAGCCTGGGGACCAGAAGGCCACCTGAATTTCAGATCCTTTCACCTCCTCAGTTGGGCATTTATGTCCATTTGATGGACACAACCTGCAAAACCAGCCTGAGCAGCACCCTGTAGCCATCCGTCATGGGAGGAGCTGAGACGAAGGAAAGATTGATGTGACGATCGAGCACCATCACCAGCTACTATGATTCAAGACACAGGGAACTAAGTCTTGATGGATAGAAATAAAGTTATGCTAGAACTTTGAGAATTATTTTTTTAAAAAATCTGATTAGTATATCAATCATTCATAACCTTGCTATTAAATGATGATAGAGAAACAAATATGAGCGTGCACATGTTTTGGTATGAGAGCTTGGCTCATGTTTGCATGGAAATCTGGACTGTTGGCTGAGGTTATCCAAACACATTTTCCTTTATGTAACCATGCATGCACACTGTCTTACCACTTCTCCTTTCAAATATATTATCTAAAAATTAAGAAAATGCAAATTTCTTAGTGAGTAAATTGAAGATGGCTTTAACACAAGGTCTTTCAAAGGCAGTAAGACCAGTAGCAAATGGCCACAAATCCTTACGATTCTCTGTATCTGCACAAAACTGTAATATGACTCAGCAGAATTCTCCTTCAAGAACAGGGGTATCTTTTCCTACTTGTTGGATCTGGCCAGCTGGGTGATGTGCTTTGGTGGATAGAATGTGACTGAGTGACAGGTGCTAGGCAAATGTACTCTCACTGTCTGGCACCCACGTCATGCCATGGAGAACCTATGCTTTTCTGCTGAGGGATGAAAGAACATTTAAGGACCAGCCTAAGTGTCTCAGGCAGCTTCCAGCCAACCTCCAGAAGCAGAGTCACATAATTCACCTGTAGGTCCCCATGGACACTTGAGGGAATCCAGTGTATACCGTAAGAATCATTTAGCTGAGATAAGACTGAGTTGCCAACCTACAGAATCCTATATCCTCCCTACTTCCATATATATGCATTTGGAGGCTATAAAAAAAAGTGCCCATGTGAAAAGCCAAATTTGTACTCCCCCTCTTATAACTGTTTCTCTTTCATCAATTCTTTTCATGTACTTTTGTTGGTACATTGTATTTATACATCATAATGAGGTATATAGAGTGATGGGAATATACAAACATTCAACATTTGGTGTGTTTCCCTCCAGATCCCACCCCCTCCCCTTCCCCGTACATGTCATTGAGATTGGTATTGATAATTTTGAATGTGCACATGGCATTATTTAAATGGTTACCTATATTGCATCTCCTTCCCCCCTCCTCCCAGCCCTAAATCCCCTCCATGGCTCCCCTGGAGTCTCTCCTCCTTTATCTGAGGTCTCTTTTGTTACCCAATTCCTCTCTCTAGCTTCCACATAGGAGAGAAAATATGCAACTATTTGCTTTCTGAGACTGGCTAAAATCTCGCTTAGCATAATATTCTCAAGTTCTATCCATTTTCCTGCAAATGACATAATTTTGTTCTTTATGGATGAGTAAAATTCTGCTGTGTATATATACCACAGTTTTGAGATCCATTCATCTGTTGATGGACACCTAGGCTGGTTTCATAATTTGGCTATTGTGAACTGTGCTGCTATAAATATGGATATGCATGCATGCTCTTTCAGCGATTCTGATGTTGGTTAATAGTAACAACACTGTTCCAGTTTTATGTGCCAGAAACCTAATGCCTAATATTCATCTTTAAAGCCTAACATTCATCTTTCCCTACCATATATATATATATATGGTAGGGAAATATACCATATATATACACCATATATATATATATATAATCTTCATTATTTTCCATTTTCATGAACCCATGCTTCTGCAAGCTAACATAATTTAAAAAATATTTAATATTAAAGTAACATCCAAATAGACTCCTCGTATATACTCTGGATATTTGCCAATCTGGTCTCCATAACATCGTGCGTATTCTCTATTGTATACTTTATTCCCTACTTTTTCCTCTGAGAAAACTCTAGCTAGCCTAAGGTTCAGAAAGCCAGGTGTGCCAATTTGCACGCACACACTCACACAATTTTTGTTTTTGATAACTTCCCAATAGAATATAAAATCCCAGAGCTAGGAACCTTGTCTGACCCTACAAATAATCCTTCAATAAATATTAAAGTGAATAAATGAATCAGTAACATAAAACAGTAATATCAGTGCATATCTATGAACTTTCCATAGTCCTATCTATATTAAGATTTCATATCTCAATATTTTTTGGTAGGATTTGTTTTCATTTTTATCTCCACAGATCCTTTTCTGTCCTTCTGGTCTAAGTTTCCAACAAATCCTGTTGAGAATTCAGGCATCAATTCCCTGCTCCACCCACCAAAGTATAACACAAATACCAAGCTCACAAAACAAAACACATTTATCTACAAGATAAAGCCCAGAATGGTATTCCTTACCTGTGACTTACGGGTCAGGGTGGGGTAGAGGTAAATATAAATGCTTTCTTAATATATATTTTGATTCTTTTTCTCAGTGTAGGGCAGATGTCAATTTATTTATATAAAAATATTTTCTTTGTGTTTTATGTATATTGAACGCATCCATATGTACATGTATTAGTTTACATAATTATGCATATTTTAAATTTTCTGCTATATTTATGCCTTTCTTCCTTTTCATCTTACTTTTTTTGTGGTGTGTGGTACTGGGGATTGAACCCTGGGGCATTCTACTTCCAAGCTACACCCCTAGCCCTTTTTATTTTATTATTTGGAAACAGGGTCACACTAAGTTATTGACCACCTGACTAAGTTGCTGAGGCTGGCTTTGAACCTGCGATCCTCCTGTCTCAGGCTCCCAAGTAGTAGGATTACAAGCCTGCGCCACCTTACCTGGCTTCGTCTTCCTATTTTTTATCCAAAGGATTTTTGGTCATATTTTGCAGAATTATATGGTATGCATCTTTGTATTATGTATTTATTTTGTTTTATAGAATTACATAATATCCATATCTTTATACTTTATATATACTTTATATTTACATAGTTTAAATAAATATAAATATAAATTAAATTTAAATATAAATTCAACAGAATTTCATGGATTCAACTTCCTTGAGAAATGCTTCCCTAACATATTCTTCTTAATGTTTGTATGATATTCTTGGTGTGGATTTGACTTTATTTAGGTATTTCTCACTTGCACATTTCCTAGCTCTTTTAGTTTTTGCCACTATGAGAATTCCTGCAGTAAATATGGATTTGGAGCCATTATGCTTTTATTTCTGTGAAAGAGGTTCCCAGGAGTAACATTGCTGAGCCGAAGAGTGTACTCATTTTTTTTTATTTTAACAGATATTACCAAATCACTTTCCAAAGAGCCAGTAGCAAAATATATATCCAATAGTAATTTGTGAGATTACTTTCTCCCCTATCCAGCAGGGTGGATCTAGATTTAACTATGTTACCTTTACAGTGGATGTTGATATCTGGTAGGACAAATGTGCCTCATATTCCCCGTGCTAACTTCCAGCCAGATTTACAGAATTAAAAAAATATATATTGTGATTCCATACAACTGCGTAACTTCCATGATAACTTGAGAGAAACTAATAATTTTACTTTGTGAGATATTCCCACCCAAGCGTGTGGCATGCTTTTCCATTTGTTGACATTTTCTTTTATGTCTTTCAATAGGATTTTATTGCTTTATTTCTATAGGTCCTGTGACTTCCTGGTGAACATTGTTTCTAAGCATTTTATTGCTATTGTATCTACTGTGAAAGAAGTTGCTTCCCAATTTGATTTCCAGGCATGTCTTGCCATCCTCCAGATACATTATTGATTTGTGTATTTATAGCTTTTGTCAACTTTGAGCTTAGCAAAACATCACCAGAAAATGCTGTTAAACAAGCAAAGCTTACTTTGTTGGATTTACTGAAATAAGAAAAAAAAATACCTTGGATGATTCCTAACAGCATTCCAGAAAAGGAATCTAGAGGAGAATAGAGTTTAGCACCTGGACTGAGTAATCAATTTTAAGACAAGTCTTGCAAGATTGGGGACTACTTGAGGTTAGGCAGAGTGTACGACGTAAGAACTGTAGATTGATGAACATAGTGAGATGAAATATAAAGCAACCTTTAGTCAGGAAGCTGTTAGTCTTGATAATTCAGGTGTTTGAGTTAATTTACATTATCCTCAGAGCAGAAATATTTCATAAAGCCATCTTTTCTATTTTTATTTATTTATTTATTTATTTATTTATTTATTTATTTATTTATTTATGTGTGTGTGTGTGTGTGTGTGTGTGTAGTACCGGGGATTGAACCCCAGGAGGTTCTACCTCTGAGGTACACCCCCAGAATTCGAACCTATGATCCTCCTGCCTCAGCCTCCCAAGTAGTGGGATTACAGGTATGCACCACCATGCCCAGCTATGAGCTATCTTTACTTTTCTCAGCCTTAATACAATGATGAGAAAGTATACTGGTACCCATATTTTTAATCGCTGGTGCTAAATTACATTAGCTTCAGTTCTTGGACTTTTTACCTTTCTAGTCTCTTGTCAGCCCGAGATGGAAATTGCATCCCAGTCTGTGAGCATGGTTAGTGTAAATTGTCACTACTTTCTGCTGTGGTGTGAGTATATGAAAAACTCTTTTGGAAGCCTTCCCAACATCTATCAGCGTCACCTTTTTAAAATTATTATTCTGTTTGTTTGAAGATCATTTGTTGGATCACTTGGTGGAACATTGTTTATGCAGTGATTTATCAGACTCCAGATGACACACCGCAGCACTACAGCACAGAAATGCACGAATGGAAGGGCGGAATGCAGGGTCTGTACTCATTTTATTATTTTATTTTATTCGTGGTACTAGGGACTGAACTCAGAGGCATTCTGTCTCTGAGCTACACACCCCACAGCCCTTTATTATTTTTATTTTGAAACAAGGTCTCTCTATGTTGCAGAGGGCCTCCCTAAGTTGCTGAGGCTGGACATGAACCTGCGATCCCCCTGTCTCAGCCTCCCAGGTACTGGGATTGCAAGCGTACCCCACCATGCCCGGCTTGTGCTCATATTTTAAAACAGGGACTAAACGTGCAAAAGTTCTATTTCTATGAAATGGAAAATTTGCCTACTAAGGCTAGCTCCTGGGAAAGGTTGTTGAATACCCTTGTTTTTATGACAGATTCCTGCCTATCTAGGTGTGATTTGATAGGAGGTTTATATTTGTGACCATCTGACTTGGTGTGTTATTTGTCATCTAAGAGATGGTGGAAACCATAGGAGATGGGACCTAGTTGAATAGAGTGTGTCCTTGGGGACCGTATCTTATTCCTGCCCCTCTTTCTCTTTTTTGCTCTCTCTCACCATGAGCTGAGCAGTTTTTCTCTGCCACTCTCCCTGTCTTCATCTTCTGCCTCAGCACAGACCCTGAAACAATAGAGCCAAATAACCATGGACTGAAACCTCCGAAACTATGAGTCAAAATAAATCTTTCCTAATCTAAGCCGATTTTCTCAGGTATCTTGTCACAGTGATAGAAAGCTGATCACCACAGAAATATATTTCATAGGCATCATGCACGGTACGTTAATGTTAAATAATGAGACAAACACTGTTATTCTACTCAGTGTCCTTTCACTATTATGGTCTTTTTCTATATATATAAATATTTGAAAAAGTTGTCTTTAGTGCTAATTTATGAAAGATTGGAGCCATCTTTATATTTTTGTTTTTTGCGGTGCTGGGGATTGAACCTAGGGCCTCATGCATGCTAGGCAAGCACTCTCCCACTGAGCTTCAACCCCAATCCTGGAGCCATGTTTTATAGTATGATTAAAATATTTCCTCTTGGAGTATCTAAATAAGATCTGTTTAACCATTTCTGTAATGAGAACAAGTGTCGAGGGATACTATTTTAAACAATCATAGATAATTGCAAGTCTATTTTTATAGCTTGCTCAGCATGAATAAATGAAACTGACTGCCATCTTCAAATAAAGGAAAATAGCCAGACTCACTATACCTCAAATATGACTAATTGGAAAATCATTTTACAAAGAGTATCAGCAATATTTTGTGAAAATTGCACATGAGTAATATACAATTTCCATGTTTTACTATGTAAATCAAGTCATTTAACTATATTGGATTACAGAAGATACTTAACACATCTGCTATCTCACTGACTTCTTTCAGATCTTGCGCAGAGCCTATGAATGGATTTGTACTGTTTCTACATAGTTGCTATACTTTCTAGAATGTAATGAGAATTACAGGCAAGTGGAAAAAAATATTCCTGATTCAGAAGAGCTAATTCCTTATATTATGACTTCATTAGGTTATTTTTATACTAAAAGAGACCAACAAAGGGAGTTTTCTGACAAAGGGAGTCTTAAAAAGTGAGAAAACGCCAGGTGTGGTGGCACACACTTGTAATCCCAGTACTTGGGAGGCTGAGACCAGAGGATCCAGGTTCGCGGCCAGCCTCAGCTACTTAGTGAGGCCCTCTGCAACATAGTGAGACCCTGTTTCAAAATAAAGCATAAAAAATAGGACTGGGGGTATAGCTCGGAGGTAGAATTCCCCTGAGTTCCATCCCCAGTACTGCAAAAATAAAAAAAAAAAAAGTGAGCAAAAACTACTGAGCAGCCCTTCTTTGGCGGGCACTCACCGGATGATAGACGCTCAGGGCTTGATTGTCCCTCTCTCCCTCAGTCCTGCCCAGGCCCTACCTGCTACAGAGGTTCCTGCAACTTGTCCCATTAGGAGACCCAGTGCTGCACTCTGCACTCTAGTTTTATTGCAACTAACTTGTGTGTGTGTGTGTGTGTGTGTGTGTGTGTGTGTGTGTTACTGTGGATCGAACCCAGGGGCATTCTACCCTGAGCTACACCCCCACCCCTATTTTATTTTTTTTAATCTGAACTAGGGTCTCGCTAAGTTGCGGAGGGCCTCACTAAATTGCTGAGGCTGACCTCAAATCTGCGATCCTCCTGTCTCAGCCTCAGAAGTACTGGGATTACAAGTGTGCACCACCACGCCCAATTTGCCACTCTCTCTTCTTATGTCTCAGTGCCCATGTCCTACAGGTGGTTATATACTTTGAGATAAAAATGTATATTCAATAGGACACTGATATATATATTAATGGAATGCCTCTCATTTTGCTAATATCTTTGATCGAACCCAAGCCCAAGTCACTTATTTTCTTTGAGTGTTAAGGGTCTTTTTTAAAAATAAATTTCATTGATATGCAACAAAGAGATGTCAAGTTCAACTGAACTATAGCCAACAACATAGCACACCTTAGCAAGGTTTACTATGAATCATCTCTTTGTTCATCATTTATTCATCAATGAATGTATTTGTCTATTTAAATTATTATTTGCAGAATGCAAATTCTTTGTTTCTATTAAAAACAGAGTATTAAGTAGGACTACCAGGGTAAGCAAATTTATATTAAATCTAAAGCTGTCACTTGTTAAAATATGATGTTCTTTTACATTGGGATCATTATAATTCATAGAGTTTCTGAAGTATATAGTGCATCAGCTACGTTGCAGATAACCACCCCATAACATTTAGTGTTGGGAATGTTATACTTGAAGTCAAGGAACTGCATGGGTGCTTGGGAACAAGAAGCACCTCACCTAATACCCAACCTTCATTTTCTGGTAAAATCCCTTGTAAATTGCAGTATAATCTTTTGTATTTTGAGGAATAAGTTAAATCATGTATTCATAAAGGTTATTTCTTTCCTTCCTTCCTTCCTTCCTTCCTTCCTGCCTTCCTTCCTTCTGCCCTCCCTCCCTCCCTCCCTCCCTTCTTTCGTTCATTTTTCCTTTCCTTTGTTTGATCTTTAATTACTTCTCATTTATATTCCATATCTGAGGGCACCGATCAGACATGGACCAACAATAGTAAATAAGGACAGAAGCAGAATTGTTTTGCTCCTGATTTTAATTATAATGTTGAATGTAATTTTCTTAATAATATTTTAACTTTGTTAAGAAATGTTATGAAGTAACTTCTACTTCTATTATTTTAACTTTATTAGGAAAGAGTACTGAGTTTTATTTAATGTTGTGGTAACTCATCTAACCTATTAAGGGTGTGATATTTAAAATTTCATTATTTAGCTGGGCATGGTGGCACACCCCTGTAATCCCAGTACGTGGAGGCTAAGAGGAGGATTGCAGATTAAAGGCCAGCCTCAGAAATTTAGCAAGACTCTCAGCAACTTAGCAAAAGCCTTTTTCAAAAAAATAAAATAAAATAAAATAAAATAAAATAGGCTGGGGAGTTAGAGCAGAGGTAGAACACCCCTGGGTTCAATCCCAGTATCATACACACACACACACACACACACACACACACACACACACACACTTATCATTTAATAATATATAATGAATTTATCATTGTATAGTTACATTTATGCGTTTATATTTCACTAAAATTTGGAGTACTTGCTGCTATCATTTAAAATATATGTATATATATTTAATTGACACATAGTACTTGTAAATATTTATGGAGTACAGCATGATATTTTAATATGTGTATGCAATGTGTAATGATCAGCTCAAGGTAATTGGCATATCTATCACCCCAGATATTTCTTTGGATGTGAAACATTCAAAATCCTCTCTACTAGCAATTTTGAAATACGCAATCAAATGTTATCAACCGCAGTTTTCCTACTGTGCTACAGAATCCTAGAGAATTTTTCTTGAGAGTACCAGTGGAATATTGATCTTAATATCATTATAATTTTCTGTGTTACTAAAGAGTTATGGAATTTCTTATGCCTTAAACTCTTCAAAGTATCTAGAAATTTTTAATAAATATCAGACTCTATTTTCAGTGATGCTGTGTAGGTACTCCATTTATTACTATTATGAATCTTATGCCAAAAGACCAGATTTGTAGAGATCTCATAGGTAGCTTTTTAATGTTTTTAGTGTGTACCTAAAGAAATGGGCTGATAGATGCTTTTTTGGTTTTGTTTCTGTAGTAGCTATGAAAGCAAAGGAATATTGGACCATTTTATTGTCATTAACATTTCTGAATATGCTAATTTTATGTTAGACAATTGCTTAGCAGATGGATAGCAGAAAGAAAAATCTTTAAAATTACATATAAATATTGTTGTAAAATAGAACGGGATGGAATTAAATAGTAGAGATAAGTAATGAAGTCAGACCCAAAAGATAAATCAATTTATGAGCCCTAAAAATTTTATTAGGTTATTTATTTTTGTGGCCAAAAATATCCTCTTCATTCATCATTTTTGGGCCAAAAATCAATTAATTTTAAATATCATGATTAGATTACTCATGTTACTATAACATAGGAAATACGTTATAATATTATCACAGAGAAATGGCTCCCCAATTAAAGTCCTGTCATTAAAATTATACAGGATTTGTTGTAACTTCTGCCTTCACATTAAACATAGATTTTATATTTCTTTGTCATTTTTGTAAACTTCTGGATCACAATATGATTTATTCACTTAAAAACAAAAGCTCACATACATTTTCCTCAATTTGGAGAACAGAGCAGTGACATTTCAAATTCACACAGTGCAGTGTAGTTAACTATTTTCTTTTTACATTATTCTTTCAATTTGATGAGTAGCTGGTGCCCTATTAGATGGGTAGAGATCATTTTTAAAATGAAAGAATCTATTTGGAGTACCAGCAAGATGCAGTTACTGTGCCTATGGCTGGCAGGTATCATTCTATTCTGACTAACCTTAAACTATTATACAGAAAAGATATTTAAGTGGAGAAGTTTTTAATATATTCACCAATTGGATAAATAAGTACATCCATTCATAAGTACACATGTTCTTTGATTTATGGTGGAGTTATGTTCCTATAAGTTCATCCTAAGTAGAAAATGTTGTGAGTTGAACGTGCTTTTAATCTACCAAACCTACCATGCATTGTAAGTGAGCATCATGGTACACTGGTACACCACCGTGTAGAAGTTGCTCATCTTCTTGGTCGCATGGCTGACTAGCAACTCTATCCTGCCCAAGGCTCCTGCCCAGCACTGTGAACCAGCATTGTGCTACATATTACTCTGTGGAAAAAGAGCAAAGTTCAGAATTGGAAGCATCATTTCTACTGAATGTATATCACGTTCACACTATGGCAAAGTAGAGAAATCACAACGCTAATCAGCACAAATGGAGACACTCTGCACTCAAACATTAGACACACTTATAATGGGGAATAAAAGGCAAATCCATTATTATGTCCATGTCAATTTAAATGGAAAAGTTATTCTTTTCCACGAAAACATCAAGGTAGGAAGTCATCTGAAGAGGTTTATAATTCCATTAAATAATCATTTGAAAGTGAAGAATTTTAAATAGTGGTACCATGTAATGTCAAAGGGTTTGTGAGTTTGGAGAGATGAAAACGCAGAGGTGTGTGTGTGTGTGTGTGTGTGTGTTTGTGTGTAGAGAAACAGACAGAGATCCTTTGGAGTCAAATGCAGAGTTTGGAATCATGCTTTACCTATTTTCTAGCTGTGAGACTTCTCATCAGATTTCCATATAAAAAGTGCCAATAATGTGATTATTCTGAGAATTAAGATAAACAAAGTAATCTGAAGGAAAGAAAGATTTCTCGTTATTATTGCTGCAAGACAGAGGAGACAGGATCTGAAGAAACCTCACCTGAGTAATAAAGAGGAGAGAACTTTTACAGGATTTGTTAGGAGTTTGGGGAAAGATGAGAGGCATTATAATAATAAGACACAGGAATTCTGAGTATGGAGACTGACACACAATGTCAAAAAAATTTAATAGAGCAGTCTATTAGTACAAACAAGACCAACCAAAAAAGCATGCGTAGAGTGTTTTGCTTGAGAAAAGTTACATATGGATATTTATCAACAATAGCATTATCTTGGAGTCAATTGGAATTCACTAGTTGAGATGAATAGGGCCTGGGGAAATCATTATGATAAAAGAGAGATGCAGGATAGTTCAAGAAAAGCATATTTATGGGAATAAAATGAGTTTATAGATGTCAAGTTCTTCTGAAAACGTCTGGTACACAGTAGGTGCTTAACAAATGCTGTTAGCATAAATATTACTACAACTATTAATTTTATAAGTCTGGCTTATTATTATGTTTATTTTCTAGTAGATATTGTGCTATTTTTTATTTGACCCTCTCTGAATAACAAGGAACTTAATTTGAAATGTTCAGAAGGTATGCAGCGCCATGGTGGTGAGTAGATGTTAGTAGTTTGGGCTTGTTTTTTATTTATTTATTTTTAATTTAGAAAACTGGTGTTTTAAATCCATTAGGAATTTTGCATTTTCCAATTCTTCTAGAAGTAGAAGAATCAATCCAGTGTGGGAAGCCAAAGCTCCTAGTGCTGTGTTTGAATGCATGTAAAGTAACTACCTATTCATTTTTCTGGGGGAGACCTAAATTCACTGGAAGAAAGCCTGCCGGCTTCAGACTGCATTGTGGAGTGTTCTGTTTAGGAGTGGACATTGGATTTGTTAAACTGAGCTTTGTTGAAGATAATAGAAATTGAACTTTGCGTTTGCAGGTTATATTGTCATTCATTCCAAATCTGGAATCAGATGGTCAATCATTAACAGAGGAATTAGGAGTCTGCTGAGTTGTATGCAGTTGTCTATTAAGCAGTATACTTGGCCAGAGCTCTCATGAGAGGTTCAGTAGAGCATCCAAGCCATTAATGTTATAGGCACTGCAGATAAAAGACAGAAAAGGAACTATAGCTTGTCATGGTGCCATGCTACCAGACGAAGGTATTAGTTTCTACCTGAAATTTGTTTGGGGACTGATTAGCCCAGAGTTCAGATCATTGGTTGACTGCCTATGTGTTTTGCTTTTTTTTTCCTCTATCAAAGCAAACAAGAGCTGAAAAATAAAGTAGTAAAAGCAGATATTAATCAGGAACGATTGCAATAGGAGAAAATAGACCTCAGTATAGAACTGGGGTCAATTCTAAATACAACAAGAACAAGTGGGGATTCGTAGCCTGGGGGCAGTTTCCGTGGTGGAGAGCCAGTGGATACAAAATAGCTAATAGGAAACCGCAGAGGTAAGAGGAGATTCTGGCTAAACTGACTGAATGGGATTCTTGCTGAAGCAGAACTGAGTGACTAGATATCATCTGGAGGATGAGGAATTTGATCAGATATTGAGTTTGCTCACATATCAAGGGTGGTGTTCTTTCTAAGCTGATGTAACTGAATTTTTGCTATAACTAGATGATACAAGCCAAATAAAGACAGACTCTGAAGATCTAGGCCCAGAGGACTTGGAGAAGCCCCTGAGAGTTAGGTCAAGGAGAGTCTTTACCATCCCTTGCAGCCATAAAACAAACACACCAAAACTCTATGAATGCTGTGTGTGTGTGTGTGTGTGTGTGTGTGTGTGTGTGTGTGTTTTGTTTTGCTTTCCCCATGAAAGAGTGTTCTGAGTAACTACTTTTTGGCCAACTACCTCGACCTCAACTTTATAAAAGCCATTATGAAAGGTTGACCTCAGAAAAATCACCTCCACAGGTCCCTACTTTCCCAGGAATTGGCCAAGCCCCAGGAAACCCTCCATGCCAAGCACTGACTGCACAGTGCTGCTTCCTATGAAATGCTCCCTTGCAGCCAATCGAGGATGACCAATGTCCAGAGCAGCCAATCAAGGATGTTCAAGTGTCCCGAACAACCAATTAGAAGTCTCCAACTTCCCAAACTCCTGCCTTATTAGAACACTGGCCAATCAGATACCCCTTCTGTGTTTCCTCTTTTGACTCTATAAAATGTACTTTTAGTTAATTTTTACCTAATGTAAGTGTATTTGTAGGTAATCATACAATGAGCAAATGGATATCAACAAAATAAAATAGAAACTATAAAGCAACAAGAATGCATGGGTTGTTGTAGATAAATCTCACAAACATAATGCTGGACAGAAGAAGGCAGACACGGAACAATGCATATTACATAATTGCACAAGCCACATCTGTTTTGGTATATTCAAAATCAGGATTGTGGGTACCTTACTGAGAGAAAGTGATTGAGAGACAGCAAAGGGTGAGCTTCTGACAATATATTTCTTGCTCTGGGTGACAGAAGAACAGAGTATTTTGTGAGAATTCAATGAGATATAACTTGATATGTATATATATATATATATATATATATATATATAAATGTTTATATGTGCATATTATAACTCTAAAATGTTATTTACAATGTTATCTTCTTTTACTGGCATGGGCTAAAGAGTCCTGTATACTTCCTAAGATACCCTAATATTAAATAAAATAATTTGTAAAATATTTTAAGTTGAGCTGTACCTGGTGGTACACGCCTGTAATCCCTGTACTTGGGAGGCTGAGATAGGAGGATCACAGGTTCAAGGCCAGCTTCAGCAACTTAATGAGACACTGTTTCAAAATAAAAAATAAAAAGGTCTGGGGTGGTCGCCAGGAGTGGTGGCACATGCTTGTAATCCCAGTACTTTGGGAGGCGGAGACCAGAGGATCCGGGTTTGCGGCCAGCCTCAGCTCTCGCTCTCTCTCTCCCTCCCTCTCTCTCTCTCTTTTTCTCTCTCTACTTAGTGAGGCCCTCCGCAACTTTGTGAGACCCGGTTTCAAAATAAAGCATAAAAAATAGGGCCGGGGGCGTAGCGCAGAGGTAGAACGCCCCTGCGTTCAATCCCCGGTACCGCAATAAAACAAAACAAAACAAAACAAAAAAAGGTCTGGGGTGTACCTTTGAGGTAGAACGTCCCTGGGTTACATCTTTAGTATCAATACACACACATGTGCACACACACAGACACACACACACACACACATATAATATATAATATATATGATGTATTAATTTGTTATCCACACAGAAAAAGGAACTTGGTTTCTATAGAAAATATCATCAATGTCAGTGCCTGAGTGTATTGAGATTGAAGAGAAGGGTATACTAAGAAGCATTCTGTTCTCAGTACACCATTTAAATCCCACCACACAAAAAAATGTTGATTTATTTGAGAAGAATGAGTCAGGTAAAAATAGAAGTGCTTTTCAATCAACTAACACATTTTAAAATACTAACATTTTTTCTCTAAACTTATTCACAATAACACTTCTCAACTCCTATGTTGAACAGGAACAACATACCAAAATTGTATGATAGTTCAAGATCTTGGGCCAACATAGGTTACATAAACAAAATTCAATGATGGGGACACTCATTCTTCTTAGCAATAGACTGTTGTTTTGCAGTTCTGTGTCACTTCAGAATAGTACTGTTTGGAAGGCTTTGCTAAAAAACAGCTCTGAATTGTCTTCCTTTGGGGCCCTGAATATCTCATCTCCAAGACAACCAGTCACTAAAGCATATTTGTCTATCATAGAGTTCGCAATACCTTGCCTACACAGATTGCTTTTCAAGGTTCCTTGAATTCTTTGTACAGATTAACACTCAGCTTTTACTTACTATATACAGTTCCTTGGTGGTGTGTGTGTGGGGGGGAGGGTAAAGTTGAATATAACTCTAAACAGCACTACATTTTAAAGCTTAAAAAATTATTATGTAGCCAGGTGTGGTGGCGCATGCTTGTAATCCTACTACTTGGGAGGCTGAGACTGGAGGATCCAGGTTCGCGGCCAGCCTCAGCTGTCAGCTACTTAGTGAGGCCCTCCGCAACTTGGTGAGACCTGGTTTCAAAATAAAGGATAAAAAATAGGGCCGGGGGTATAGCTTGGAGGTACAACGCCCCTGGGTTCAATCCCTAGTACCGCAAAAAAATAAAAAATAAAAAATAAATTATTATGTAAAAGTGTCTTTGAAAAAGTCAGTTGGTAACATCTTGCTCTATAGATAATATAATTAGCACAAATAATAAGTAAAAATCTAATGTGTTGACGTGTGTGTGTGTGTGTGTGTGTGTGTGTGTGTGTGTGTATGTGTGTGTAAAGTACTGGGGATCCAACCCAGTAGCATTCTACTTCTGAGTTACACCCCAGTCCCATTTTACTTTTTATTTTGAAACAAGGTCTCACTAAGTTGCAGAGGGCCTCACTAAGTTGCTGAGGCTGGCTGCGAACCTGCAATCCTCCTGTCTCAGCCTCCCAAGTCCTGGAATTACAAGAGTGCACCACCATGCCCAGCTATGTGTTGACTTTTATTAGCACCAAGTCTTGTCATTTCCACTTGCATTCATCTATGGACTCCTCATTTGCTTGTGTGGTTGAGCTTTGTATTTTGGAATGTCATTATTTTACAGTGCTCCATTATGAACTAGAACAGCTGGATATAATGGCACAACTACTTACTATATTGAAAAGCAAGAGTAATTTTCTGGACTTGGTCATTGTTAGAAAATATGTTGGGGGTGGGATATTATTTGATTATATTAAATACTAGGGTCCCAAGAAGACACAAATTCTGTGCATGAAATGCCCAATAAACTGCTCTTTAAAACATCCTTGTAGCTGGGTGTGGTGGCGCATGCCTGTATCCCCAGTATTTGAGAGGATGAGACAGGAGGATTGCAGATTCAAGGACAGTCTCAGCAGTTTAGCAAGACACTGTTTCAAAACAAAAAATAAAGGGGATTTGGGGTATAGCTCTTAGATAGAATGTCCCTGGGTTTAATCCCCAACACCACAAAAACAAACAAACAAACAAAACATCCTGTGAGAAATCCATGTAAGCACAATGATCCACATTTAGAAATAAAAGTAACACTTTTTGCCTTGTAATAATTAGAACTTTACAACTCTAAATCCATAGACACCATATATATGAAAAGCTAAACTCAAACACTTAGAAGACTTTATAGTTGTCCAATAGTGTTCAAAATAAGAGTGAAGAATCTCCCTTAGCCTCAAGAAAAATGATGGTTTCAATAAAGTCAGGCTAAAGAAACTCAATAAGGACTTTCCCAGGCAAATATAATTGAGGCACTTTGTTACCAGTAGATTTGCCTTGCAGGACATGTGTAAAAATTTCTTCAGAAAGACAGAAACGATAAAGATGAGAAACTTGTACCTACATAAAGAGCAAAAACAAATGTAGAAAAGTGCTGAGATAACTAGACATCTATCTGCCTATAAAAAATGAGTATAGATGAAGAGCATATCACTTTCAAAAGAAGGAACTCAAGATGGACTGTAGATCAATATATGAAACATGAAACTAGATGACATCTGGAAAATAATGCAGGAGAAAATCTGGGTGACTGTGTTTGGCTTTTATCACTGTGACTAAACTGTGAGAACATCACCACGAGAAGGGAAGATTTATTGTGGCTCACCGTTTCAGAGGGTTCATTCTATGAGCAGCTGGTTCCGTTGTTTCTGGGCTCATTATGGGGAGTCGGAGCATCATGGCAGAAGAGTGTGGTAGAGGAGAGCTGCTCTACTCATGGCAGCTGGGAAGCAGAGAGAGAGAGAGTCAGGAAGGGGCAGGGACAAATGGCATTTGGGCCTACAGAGGCACTGGGCTCTAGGATTTTTTCCCCTACCGTTGCATCCACCTCAGCGTAAGACTATCATGAAGTAGTGAGTAATGAAGTTTGCCTTCTTTCTCTCTTGATTTCCATTTTCCTTGGGAATCTTGAAGGGAGGATACTAGTACCCTAGTTTTTCTAGGCAAATAGTAACATACATTCATCACCCAGAAACTTCCATGCACAAACTTCTATCAATCCTCAGACCATGAACAAGCCACCATCTAAGGAAAGCCTTGTTAGCTTTTTATTTGTTATTTATTTATTTGGTACTGGGAATTGAACCCAGAGGCATTCTACCTCTGAGCTACACCCCCAGTCCCCTTTTTGGCTTTGTTTTTTGTTTTGAAACAGGGTCTCTCAAGTTTGCTGAGAGTCTCACTTACGTTGCAGAGGCTGTCCCTGAACCATCCATCCTCCTATCTCAAGTACTGGGATTACAGGCATGCACCACCATGCCTGTACTGACTCCTATTTCAGACACCATTCAGGAATTAGTTTTCTCCAATAGACAAACCTATCCATTCCGCAACAGTGTTTGCAAACCAGGGCTAAAAATAAAACTAACTAGCAAAAATTGACAGTTATAGCCCAGAAGAGTTAGATTATTTCGGTGCTTCCACCATTCCTTGTTAAATATTTAAAATGCTGTTTTGATAATAAATTCTTCAAATCAAAGTAAGCAGTGGGTTCCCAGCTTCTGTTTTATTTTGGGTCTTGCATTATTAAAGACATATACTGTCTATGAGGAGCTGGAAAGCCTGGAAAAGTAAGCACTTTGCTAAAGTTTTATGATATGATCACTTTAATAGACTGAATATACAGGACCTCAAGTTATGCAACAGCTTTTATTCTCTGTATAAAACTTAGTTTTAAAAAGCAGAAAATAATTGCTAAATAACTAGATGTACATAAATGCATGAAAGAAAAGAAAATGCAATCCACTGTGGTCCAACAGCTAGGAAAGAAGGCATTTCTCTGTCCATTATATTATCTAGGGCTCTCTCAGAGCTAGGAAAATAAAGTCCCTTTCTACTCAAGAGTTTTCTGAATTCTGCTTGCTTATTTGAAATTATATCAGGGTACTGATAAGAACAATAGTCTAAAACACTAAAAGGTTCATTACTAAGAGGAGATATAATATAATCTATTAAATGATCAAGAACTTGTGCTTCAGATTGAATGGATTTTTTCTGCATAAAAATCTGTAGGCATTTATTATAGTTTCCTGGGTGGAATATTATTACTAGCTTATTCAGACAGAAGACTCATCCCAAGGGAGTAGGGTTAAACGAGTTTATAGAAAATTGCCAAGCTCCATTTGAACAAACAGAATTATACATTATCACTTGTTTTTTTCTAGGGATAGAGTCTTATCTGACTTAGATGCATAATATCTGAGTATCCTTTGTGTGTGGATGTTGGGGAGTACTGGGGATTGAACCCATTGGTATTATACCTCTGAGCTATATCTCCAGCTCTATTATTTATTTTGAAACAGGATCTTGCTAAGTTACCTTGCACTGGGCTCAAATTTGCAACCCTCCTGTTTCAGCCTCCCAAGTACCAGAATTACAGGCATGTACCACTGCACCTGGTCCTAAGTATTCTTTTTATGTAATCAAAAAGGTAGAAGATAGAAAGGTCTGCTTCTTTTTTCTACATCCTCAATTTATTGAAACTGTCTGATCTTATCTGGTTCTATCATGATGGTCAGCATTCTGAAATTGTGTTGATGGAGGAAAATAATTTAAAATATCAGCATGCTTATATTTGGTCAATGATTTTCCTATTGAAACTCTGATGGCAACTGGTTAATTTACTTCTCTCATTGTCTGTGCAAAACATTTTAATGTATTCATCAGTGTCCTGTAACAGATTACAGTAGTAATTCTCAAAACAAAGCAAATATTAGTTGATGTCTATTCATGTATCTAACTATCCCTATCTATGTAAATCCTATCTACGTGACATTTTTAAATGTGTCCAGCGTTTTCCCTGAACATTAACCCTGCTGGAGTGATCTAATTCTAAACTTATCATTATAATGCCATTAAACATTTAGTGCCCTCTCACTGAGACTGACGAAATAAACTCAGCAATTTTTTCATCAGTCTTTTCTGTTCCTTTTTTTGCAATTTCATTTGAAATTTCATCTTTCGATTTCATCTGAAATGAATACTTTGTTAGGAATTTTCATTTGGTGAGAATCAAGAACCTTAAAGCATGTCTTGCTATTTTCTGCCCTTCCGTCAATTTTTTTGAGTGAAAGATAGCAAGAGATAGAAAGACAAATGCAGACCCTTGAACTGTGTTTTATCTACCAGAAGGATTATATTAATTAAAGTAAAAAGAAATAACTTTTACTTGATTTAACTAATATGTAAGTTGTCAACTCTCTATCAAAATCTCAGCATTAGTCCTTGAGATAATTTCAGGAGAACTGGGGTTAATAAAGAAGAGTTAGTTTGGTCATTACTTGAAAACTTTTATATATCCTGAACACTTAATATTCTTGAGAGATAATCCTTTATGTTATTTTCAAGGAATATCTAAGAGGTATTCATAATGCTAACCTAAGAAATATTCATTGACTTCAAATGATTATAAACAATTCAGTTTGTTTTTCATTAATAAGCCACAAAAATACCTTAAATGCAAAGGCTATAATTATTAAATGCAAAGAATATAATTATTAAAATGCAAAGAATATAATTATTGCCTTTGAAAATGTTATAATAAAATTGACAGAATGTTCTCAAAAATAGTTAAGTATGGAGAGATAGATAAATAGACTGACAGATAGATATAGGTATATAGATACATGGAAATTTATAGAGAAATATGGAAAATATACAATAGCAGTTGCAAAATAATGTAAAAAGACTAATCCCATAAATCATCCCCCCCAAAAAAAAGACTCTCTAAACCTGCCTTGCAGCTGCCAAGGTTGGAGAAATGCACTCAACTATGCTGCCTGTTATGAGATGGATTTTAGTACAACAGATAGCAAGGAGGCCAACTGAATCCACTCATAATCCTATTATATTTTCCTAATTCATTATCTCTTCACCTTTAATTTTATCCTCAACTCTCTGACTTCTCTTCTTTCTCTGCTATAAATTTGCTTGTTGTTTAAGATGAAAAATCAAAGTAATTAGAAGAGGCCTTCCATAATCTTCAATCATCAGAATCTATCAATCTGCATCTATACAATGGACTTTCTTCTTCTTTCTGTCACAATGTATACACTAATATTTCTTCCTTAAAATATAAACTCACTCAATTTCTTCTCATCTTAGCTTCTTAAAATTATATATAGTATAATTTTTATTACATATTATATATGTTCTTTCTTGCCAATTTGTCCTTCACCTGGATCATTGTCATCTCCATGTAAACACTCTCTGTTTCCTTCTTTTTTTTTTTTTTTGCGGTACCGGAGATTGAACCCAGGGGTGTTCTACCTCTGCGCTACACCCCCGGCCCTATTTTTTTTTATACTTTATTTTGAAACCGGGTCTCACGAAGTTGCGGAGGGCCTCACTAGGTAGAGAGAGAGAGAGAGAGAGCTGAGGCTGGCCGCGAACCCGGATCCTCCGGTCTCCACCTCCCTAAGTACTGGGATTACAAGCATGTGCCACCATGCCCGGCCTTCTCTGTTTCATTCTTAACAAAGCCTACCTGACTTCACGTAACCATTCAAAAAATTATGCCATTCATGCTAATTAACTCTAGTTGTGTTGGGGCTCTCTAAGACCATCCTCAGACTCAACAGTCCATATAAAGACTGGTAGGAATCAGAAAAGACATTATGACTATGATATGGCTTAGCACAATGAAAGGGTACAGATTAAAATCAGCAGAGTAGAAAGATGCATAAGGCAAAGCCCAGGAAAACACTTATGTCCTCTCTTAGTGGGTCTTCACAGAGATTCTCTTCAGTTTTTTCCAGTGGTAATTTGGGAGAACACAAGCGAAGTGTGGTCAAATAGGGAATTTCACATGTTTTGTTTGTTTGTTTGTTTGTTTGTTTGAGTCAGTCACAAAAGCATATAGTGCTCTTTGGTATTCACGGTTCCAGAGTTTGTCTGTTTTTCATGAATCATGTAGGCATACAGTGCACACATGATTAATTTCAGTTGCTCAGATTCTACCTATGGCCAGAGAAAGCATAGATATTCAACTTAAATCATACTCTTAGCCTTAACTATCTGATCAAACTTCACACTGCCTTCACCAGGGCCTTCACAAAACATAGCAGTTTTATCAGGCTGACTCTCCTCAGGGCCCAGAGGTTATCTGCCTGGAGCTGACCTAGACTAACTCTCAAGATAGGCCTTTATTAATCATTCACAGGTTTTTAGCAACCCAGGTCTGCCGAATCAACCTTTTCCTACACATTGTTTGTATGAGAAAACTGCTCAAAGATGATGTGACCTTTATGCACACAGTTCTTTCTTCAAGTTATTCCAACGTGACTTGACTTAGAAGATAATATCCAAATATTCAAATAAGTAACCAAGTCCTTTAGTGAAAGAAACAGCATGAGAAATGTACATGGTAATACGTGAAACCCAGGTTGAGTTTAGTTGTTGAAAGCAAAGAAAATCTGAAGCTGAAAGGTAAAATTGAGCAATTGTTTAACTTTGTCTCAAATTTGATATGCCCTCTTCAGTTTCTGAATATAGGGATGAAGGAAAATCAGAGAAAAGAAAATGAAAATATACGAAGTAGACCAACTGTACAGAAGGTTGTTGAAACCACATTCTAGTCATTGTTCATAGGTTCTCATTTGCTGGTGACAGTTTAAATATATACTTTTTTGTAAGCATGGTTATTACCTCTTCTCACTTCATGTGTAAAACACAGCCTGTTTTAGTTGATTAATCCTATGGCTAAACTGGACATGGTGGTGTGTGTGCCTGTCCTGTAATTCCAGTACTTGGGAGGCTGAGACAGGAGGATCGCAGGTTTGAGGCCAGCTTCAGCAAATTTATCAAGACTTTCAGCAAGCTAGTGAGACCCTATTTCAAAACAAAAAATAAAATAGGGCTGGGGGTGTAGCTCGGAGGTAGCGTGACCCTGGGCTCAATCTCCAGTGCC
>PVJS01006885.1:0-30807 GCA_004027185.1 Glis glis
GCTCTGAGTGAAGCAAACTGGTCCTAGATCTAGCAGGAATAAAACGCCCATTCCTCAATGTTCAGAAAGAGCTATCTAAGCATTAGCAAAATGGAAAGAAATGAGGTGGCAACTATGCAGACACAGGTGTGTGTGTGTGTGTGTGTGTGTGTGTGTGTGTGTGTGTGATGAGAGAGAGAGAGAGAGAGAGAGAGAGAGAAAGAGAGAATGCAAAAGATGCAGGATCCTATCTAGAACTACACATGAGAAGGATTTCCCATAATTTCTATTATAGAACAGCCTAAAAAGAATGTTCATTATCAATACAATGACATTAAAAAGATCACAAACCTATGTAAACAAGCTGGAGGCCAAACAATGTATTTGCAGAGAACAGATAAGAATTACCAAGGAACAAAGTAGGCCCTGATAAAATATCAAAATGCTATCATAGCAGAAAGGTTTGAATAATTTCTGTGATGCAAACAACATCAGCAATGACAAAAATAAGCAGATTATAGTAGTTAGGAAGTCACTAATACATCTAGAAAGTGGACAGTGATCATCTATAGTAAGGCTATTTAGGGTCCTATAATATTTAAATGAATGAAAGAGAGGATATTTTCCAAGATAAAGGATGAGAACATTTTCACCAAAATGAAGGAAAAACTGAATCTGAAAATTAGGAGATATACTGGGTTGCAGTGTATAAAAATACTCTGAATTTTTATACAGAGTAGTTAATACTACGATATACTTTTCATTTGAGTAATGGGTTTCAAAGATAAAAAAGTAATTGTTCAGTCATCTAGGCAGAAAAACGAATCACCTACAAGAGAAAAATAATCAGAGTGAGCTCAGAATTTTTCTATAGTAGTATTCAATGAAAGTCAGTGGGATAGTGTCTTTAAAGTTCTAAAAAAAGAGTATGTTTCATCCAATATTATTGTACTTGCCCTGACTTTTGTAGTTCACCAATGAGGTGTCATACAAGCATTTACAAGCAAGAAAGGACCTGGGAAATACATTTATGAATAGAATCCTACATAATAAAATTTAGTGAATTAGTTTATAAATCAAACAAAATAAGTGACTTAAAAATGGAGAGGACAGTATGAAAAAAAAGCCCAGATGGGTATGATAGTGCCATTTAAAATGAGAACTTGGGCCGGGTGTGGTGGCGCACACTTGTAATCCCAGTACTTTGGGAGGCAGAGACCGGAGGATCCGGGTTCGCGGCCAGCCTCAGCTCTCTCTCTCTCTCTCTCTCTCTCTCTCTCTGTCTCTTTCTTTCTCTCTCTCTCTACCTAGTGAGGCCCTCCGCAACTTCGTGAGACCCGGTTTCAAAATAAAGTATAAAAAATAGGGCTGGGGGTGTAGCGCGGAGGTAGAACGCCCCTGGGTTCAATCCCCGGTACCGTAAAAAAAACCAAAAAAAAAACAATAAAATGAGAACTTGGAACTGGGTGTGGTGGAACACCCCTGTAATCTTAATACTTGGGAGGCTGAGATAGGATGATCACAGGTTCTAGAACAGCCTCAGCAACTTAATGAGGCCAACCACAACTTAGTGAGACCCTGTTTCAAATTTTAAAAATATAAAACAAAATAGGCATGAGGGTAGGGGTGTAGCTCAGAGGCAGAATGTTCCTGGGTTCAATCACCAGTACCACACACACAAAAACAAGAACTGGGAACTAGGGCTATAGAACAAAGTAAGTATTTATATACCTCAATATATAGACATAATATAATCAACAAATACTAAGTTGTGGAAGGAAGGACGTTAGGATATAATGTAAACACAATAGTGCACTCATCTTTATTGGAGGGAGTAGATAAATACCATCTAAATTAAAAGCACATTTTTTTAAAAGGAAACCAAGATATACAAGATCAACATCTTTTTTATTGTTCTTGTTGTTGTTTTTGTACTGGGGATTGAACCCAGGGGCATTCTACCTCTGAGCCACACCCCAGCCCTATTTTATTTTTTATTTTGAAATAGGGTCTCATTGAGTTGCTGACAGTCTTGCTAAATTGATGAGACTGGCCTCAAACATACCATCCTCCTATCTGGGCCTCCCAAGTACTGGGATTATAGTCATGTGCCACCATGCCCAGCTGGGAAGTCAACATCTTAATTGTTTTCATAATCTTACCTTCTTAAAAGTAGAGGAATATTTTAAGAATGAATATATTTACTTGATTTCAATTATTACTTCATTTGTACTTAAATTTGTTTTTCTTTCTTTTTTGGTAAATTCAAATGATAAGTGCATTAATAATTTAATTAAAAAATGTGTATATGTGAGATTATACCAACATCATTCTCAGTGCTACATGTGGGGGGGAGGCGGGGGGGGGAAGCGGGGGGAGGGACACCAAGAGCTGTGTGCATGTATGTTAACACCAAACTGATACTCATTGTGAAGTGAGACTACAATGCACCAATAAAAAAAAAAAATATATATATATATATATATATATATATATATATATATATTTTAATTCCATTGAATAAAGTAATCAACTAAGCTATAGAACTAACTAGTTAACTGAATTCTGCTTATATGCATGTGCTGTTCTCTGTAGACCAGGGATGCCTGTATGAATTGTTCTTATAGAACTGGGCTTCTTGATAGGAGTGAAAATGATCAGATCCCAAAATAATAATTGATAGGTGATAGGACTTCAAATAATGGAAGCCAGGTAATGATTATAAATCATAAAATGTAAAGTAGGGTCAATTAGCACAATGAATGACAAGATTTAAGTGGCACTAAGTGCGGGGGGGAATCAAGTTCCCAAGAGTTATGGAGATTTGGACTAATACATGATGTTCTTAGTGACAAGATAGATAGGTTTTACTTAATTTGTACAAGCTAAAGAAATTAAGCAAAGATGACCAGGAGTTTAAAGATAGTTACTTAAATAAGTTACTATCTCTTGCCTAGTTTCTGGAATATTAAAGTGGCTTTAAGACTCAGAATCCATCAAAGGATTTATGTGAGAAAGAATCCTACAAAACGTGGGCAAATATATTCAATAGTAATTCCCTCAGTCCTTCCTAAAGGGACCTAGAGCCATTTTCTCAGATACCCATACACTGGAGAAAGGTGAATTATTGGATGTAGAATTTACCTTGACATTTACTCTCAGGATCCAAAGTACCCTCACACCATCCTCCTAGAATTGAGGTATATGGAGTATAGATGACTTCCTCTCCCACACCCAGTGCAGAGTGGTCATACTGAGCCCACAAGGCCCCATGGTAGACATTGCACCAGTTCCCAATGTGCCATAGGATGAAAAATTGGTAGCTGGTAGAACCTCCACATTGGTTTCTTTATCAATCAACAGCTACCATAGGAGGAAAGGCCAGTGGAAATTTTTGTGTATGCCCCCATCTCAAATCCATCCAAAATAGCAAGCAAAAAATCATACCACATCTTTGAGATTCTCAGTTAGATATACTAAAAGGATTCATGAGTTTCCCCTGTCATATCCACATTTACTTCAGAAGTCTTTCCCCTACAATAACCAGATGGGTCATGGCTGATTACAGTGGACTGTGTGAACTTAACTGAATGGTAACTCTCATTCCAGCTGCAGTACCAGATGTGGTATCTTTGTCAGAGAAGATTAAAACAGACTGTGGGGCTTGGTATGTGACCAGTGATCTAGGGAATGCATTATTTTCCTTTGCTATCAAAAAGGAGAATCAGAAGCCTTTCGTATTCTCCTGGGATGAACCATAGTGTACATTTATGGTTTGCCCTGGAGCTATAATAACTCTCTGGCCCTCTGACAGAGTCTGAAGGGCCACAGAGTGCCCAGACAGTCTGTAGAACATCACATCCATCCACTATATCAATAACATTGTGCTCAATGGAACAGATGAGCAAGGGGTGCAAGCACATTGGAGGCTCCATTAAGATGTATTTATTCCATAGATAAGAAATAAACCCTGCAAAGCCTTGGAAGTCTGCAGCATTCATTAGTGAAGTTTTTAGAGATTCAGTGGTCTGAGACATGCTGGGACAGCCTCTCAAAAGTAAAGGATGAATTATTGTATTTCACACCTCCCACCACTAATAAAGAGCACAAGGCTTGGGAGCCATCTGCAGTTTCTGGAAGCAGCATATTCTGCACTTGGACATACTGATATGATTTATTTACTGGGAGACATAGAAGCTGGCAGCCTTCTATGATTGAGGCCCAGAATAGGAAGGGGCTTTGCAGAAAGTCCAGGCTGCATTGCAGGCATTCTTGAGGTGTGGACCACAAGAACAACAGACTATATGATATTGGAGCTAGCTAGCATGAGGAAAGACACAAGGTGGGGTTTATATAAAACCCTAATGGAATCACCATAAAGACATATAGGGTTTTGGAAAAAGTCATGCCATCACCAACAAAGAATTCCACCATTTTGTAAGAAAAATAAGCCAGCTTTCTTCTGTTCTCACATCACAATAATCAACATGGACACTTCTGTGACCTCAAAAGGTGTGGGGGTTTCTACCAACAATTCTGTGGTCCTCTAATTCAATTCAGTTTGGACACTACCTGGATCTCACTATCCATCCAGATCCCTCTATCTATCTGGTGATAGTGCCAAATCCCACAGGTTGAAACACCCCGTGTCTCGTGCCCCCACTACCTTCAGGTACCAGTTGCAAGTCCCAGGTTGTTTTTCCTGTGCTTCTGACTAACCCACCATAAATCAGGGTTCCCACAAACCTACCATTGGGTTCAATCAATATCCTAAAGCAGCTCACAGAACTCAGGGAAACACATTTACTAGTTAATTACAAAGGATGCTACAAAGGATACAGATGAAGAGATGCAGAGGGCAAGGCATATGGAAAGGGGCACGTAGCCTCCATGCCCTCTCTGGGTGCACTGCACTCCAGGCATGTCCATGTGGTCAGCTGTGCAGAAGCTCTCCAAACCCTGCCCATTTGGGTTTTAATGGAAGCTTCATAACATAGGCATGCTTGGTTAACAAATCAGTCATTAGTGATCAATTTAACCTTCAGTCCTTCTTTCCTCTCTGGAAGTTGGGGGTGAGCATGAAACTCCCCTGGTAACCAGTCCCCATCTTGAAGTTACCTAGGGGCTGCCATTCCTCAGTAATTGGATTAGCATACACTGCTTTAAAGATTCCAAGGATTTTAGGAGTTGTGTGCCACGAAAAAGACTAAGATCAAGTACTTATTTTACAATATGACAGCCATTCACAAAATAATTTGAAGAATGTTATTTGATGTATAAAAGAGATAAATAATCTACCTATAGGATATCAAATGACCATGTGGCCAGAACTGTCCATCATGATCTTGGTTATTAAGCCACATTAAGTTGTAGAGCTGGGTAGTCCAACTGCAGTCAATCAGAAGATAAGACAGACATGTCCAGAGGACACAAGGAAGCCATACAACCAGACAGCACAGTTACCAGCCATGCATGCTGCCTGAAGCTGGGCCTGTCCCTCAGCTTGCAGTAGTGATACTGGGGATGGGACCAGTTACTGGAGCAAGACAAAGGACTTCTTCTTTTATGGATGAGCCTGAGTATTTGCTCCACTGGCAGAGAATCTTAACATTTCCTTGAACCACAGTATCCAATTCATAACAAAGGGGGCACAATCATGGCCATAAGCCATGGGAATGTTATGATTCTATCACATTCTACATTTTCCCAAGCTCTTATCTAATGGAACTGTGAATGATCTCTTAAGACCACAGCCGAGGAATCGACTTGGCAGCAATACCCTGTAAGGACTTCATTCCATGGGACAGGATTCTTAAGATCTGGAATTCATGGGTACAGAAACCAAGGGATAGAAGAAGGAGTGACCCTGACATCCATCACCAACAATGATTCGCTTGAAGAATCTGACCTTCCAGTTCTTGCAAATTTAAGTGGTGAGTGTTGATATTCCAGTGCCCATAGATGGAAAACTTCCAGTTAGAAATACAGAACAAGACCTACCACGCTTTAAACCATGGATGCTACCAGGTCACATCTGGTTCCTCTTGCCAAGAGACCAGCAAACAGCAAACAGTGATGACTGATTCTGATAACCAGGAAGTGGTAGAATTACCTGGGTATTGGTCAGGGTTCACTAGATCAACAGAATTCACAGAATGAAGAAAGGAAGGGGGTAAAAAAGGATTTATTAGATCGGCTCACAATGTAGTCCTGGGTTTCGACTGCACGTGAAGAATCAGAGGAATCAGTAGCTGGTCGGGCGGTTTAAGAGCTGGAGCCTTAGGATTGAAGCAACCACCAATTCAGTCCAGTCCAAGATGTGAAGATAAGGAAGCTCTTCAGAGAAACAATGGTGAAGTTTCAGCTCGAAGGCTGGAGGCCGACGATCTCAGACGAGAGCAGAAGATCAAGAAGCTCTTCAAAGAAACGGCAGCATTGGAGACCGACGATCTCAGACGAGAGCAAACGTGTTTTCTTCAGGAAGAGTTGCAGCTTGCTCTAAGCGGCTTTCTCCTTCCTTTTATCCAAGTCCTGCACCTATCAGAACCATGCTACCCACATCTAGGGCAGGACTTCCGGTTCAATCTGCTGTTACACAACCAAAGTCACATGATCTTAGGAGGGTCAAGTTGACAAACCAGACCAGCTATCACGGGGGGGGGGGGGATCAGATAGCACTATGTTTGGAATACAGATAGTTCAGTGGGGCAGCTCTTGGTATTCCTTTCCAGTATTAATGGCAAATGGACATGTATAGCAGTCATGGCCAGAAAGTATTATAGAAACCAGGGTATAGACTCCTCAGAAATGAAGGCCTGATTCATTTCACAAGGGCAGTGTCTACACCAGCAAAGATGCTGACCAAGGTGGGAAGAATACAGAATGGGTGTTGGTGAAAGGAAACCAAGAATTTCAATCACAGCTCCATATTACTTCTATACTGGGTTCGTGTGTGTGCTATAATACTGGGGATTGGACACAGGGGCACTCTACCACTGAGCTATATTCCCTGCCCTTTTATTTTCTTATTTTGAGACAGGATCTCACTAAGTTCCCCAGGTGGCCTTGAACTGGTGATCCTCATGCCTCAGCCTCCTGAGTCACTGGTATTATAGTTGTGCACCACAGTGCTCGGCTGCATTGGGTATTATAGTCCATTAATTTAAACCAGAAAAAAGGCCACCAAAAGACCTGGAATAGCTATTCCCAGATGCTAAAATTATTCTTAGAAGTAAGTAGATGTGAGTGACACAAGGGGAAAATCTGTTGCTCTTCTCTAGTCCCCACTCTTGGGATAATGCACCTGTCCCCTATGTGCTATGGGGACCCACTGACAGCAACTCAGAGCTGAGTCCCTCAGTAGAAACTGCTTTCACGTGTGGGACAGTGGGGGCTGAGACTGTCCACCAAGTGACCAGTGGCTAGCTGATACAGGAAAACAAAAGTCTCATTTTGATTGGCTGGGGATTGGCCAAAGCTTCACTTGCATCCAGGGTGTGGGTCAGCTTTTCTTTCTGTCCTGTCCTACCTTCTTCACTTCTTTCTAGAGGCATTTCCCCAAAGAACTCCTTCATAAACCTCTGCAAGCAATTCTGTCTCAGAGTCTATGCCAAGCAGCCTAATCTTAAGTTAGCTAAGCCCTCACACAACTACAATGCAACTCTGAGAAATAAAGCTTTGTTATATTAAGGCACTTTAGGCTTGTCTATTAGCATGCCATAGTCCACCCATCTTGATTTGCCTTTGATACACAATGAATGCCTGTAGAGCCTTGCCAGTGAATAGAACTTCAGCTATCAAAATGTGGTTAATAAAAAGATAGTTTGAAGGGTAAGCAGTCTAGCTACTATTTAGGGCATTCTAGATTAGAATTAATCAGATAAGAATGTATAGAAACCATTGCTTTACAATATACTACATACCTGGCAAACCTTCTCTATACTTTTTATCCCCATCCCTCAACCACTGTGATAAAAAAAAAATCTTGATATTAGTCCTCAGCTTGCTTTGAGGATGCTATAAAAAATGACCAATTGATTTCACTAACATGTACAGGGAGGGAGTGGGGCACAGCAGGTGGGATGTGGCAGGAAATACACCAAGAGCTGTGTGCATGGATGTTTTTATCACACTGAACCTTATTTTGATGTATAATTGCAATGCACTGATAAATACTTTAAATGACCAGCTGAAGCTCTCTGTTGTTATCTTTTGCATTCAACAACTATTTATTTAGTCTTTATTTTGTATAAAATACTGGCTCAGGCATTGAATCATTAGTTAGCAAGGTCCCTGTCTCATGCAGAACTCAACAAGGAAGTGAGTGAAGGAGAGAGTGAATGGGTGCTTTTGGATTCTGACAACTGCTCTGATGGAGAACAACAGGTTGCTGTTAAAATCAGCAACAGAACCTGTTTTAGACTAGGTGGTGAGTGAAGGTTCTCCAGGTGGTGACATTTAAGTGGAGGTTGGAAAGACCAGTGGCAGGCAGCCAGGCACAGGGTGGGTGGCTGGTGTTCTAGTCTCAATGCATTTGTGAGATTCATGCAGCAGGAGAGGACAAGGAGGGAGACCAGAGTTCCTGAATCAAGTGAAGAAGAGGAAAGTGGGGCAAGATGAAATTGAAATAAATCCCCCCCTTTTTTTAAAGAAAAGAAAAAAAATTTAGGCATTTTTATCAGGATAATACTGTATTTCTAGACTGGGGGGGCAACAACACTTTTTTCTATAAAGAGCCTGAGAGTAAATACTATACTCTTTGAAGCCAATATACTATCTCTGTAGGCTATTTCTTGTCTTCATTTAAAAAAGGTACTTTAAAAATGTAAAGACTTTCATGCTCCGGGGAGGGAAGCGGGAGGGAATAGGGTATGATTGGAGGGAGGGCTAAATGTGCAATGTGTGCATGTATGATGTTCATACCCTGACATATATCAAAATGTATAATTACAATGCACCAATAAATGAACATTAAAAAAGTATTTAACCTGAGCTTTAACTGGAAAAAATATGTAAAGACTTTCTGGACTCAGACAATGGTGTGGATTTGTCCTGCAGGGCTTGGTTGGCTGGTCCCTGGCCTAAGAAAGACTAGTCTATTTCTATTTATGAATGATCCAAATCTTTTAGCCATTCATTTTTACTATTTGCTTTCTCTGAGAGGAAGCCCACAACTGAACAAGATCTTATCTTGCTAGTAATGTAGGGCTATATAATGTTAATTTTAATGTGCAAATTGTGCAGATTATTACTTTGAATTTTATTTTTTGACTCAGATATTTTCATCTTTAAAAAATCTATTTGATTTTACATTTTTCTATAACCCACTTCAAATATTTCTTGAGTGAAGTGGACATGGGTAAATGAATAAATGGATGGATGAATGAATGATTCAAAGGCCAAGACAAAGCTACCTCCCCCCAAGTAATGTCTACATGGTACAGTGAAGTGCAGAGAAGTTATTAAGAGACACGGGTTTCTGGAGTAGAATGTTTATCTGTGGTTTTCATTTTGGTAAGAACCATAACACGAATCAGAGAGATCATAATTTTTCAATACAGTGGTCTACCCTTATCCAAGAGGAGTACATTCCAAAACCACCAGCAGATGCTCAAACCCCAGATAGAACCAAACCTATATAGAATATGTTTTTCCTCTGCATACATACTGATAATAAAGTTTAATTTATAAATTAGCCACAGTAAGACATTAGCAACAACAATAATAAAACAGAAAAAAGTGTAACCATATGCTTAAACTGCCAGCATTTTTACTCTTCCACTTTGAGCACATTATTAAGTAAAATAGGGGTTACTAGAAACACTGTAATATCACTATAGTTGATCTGAGAATAGAGAAGGCTACTAATGAGTGGATGTGTCTACAGTGTGGATACGCTGGACAAAGAAACTTTTCACATCCCAGTCGGAATGGAGCAGGACAGTTCAAGATTTCATCACAGGGAATGGCATGCAATCTAAAACTTATGAATTGTTTGCTTCTGAAATTTTGCATGTAATCTTCTTGGAATGTGGTTGGCTGTGGGTAACTGAAACCAGGGAAAGTGAGACGGTGGATATAGGAGAACCGCTGTGCCCATGGGTTATTAGGCAATGTGATGCACGCTTTACACCACACTGTCTCAAACTTCAAACAACCCTATGAGTTAGGTAACATTCACATTTTATAGATGAAGAAAAAACAGCCTGGGAAGCTAATGAAGTGCTGTGATGGAACTCAGGTTTTCCTGACTCCAGATTCCCTGCTCTTAACCATGACGCAAATGAATTAAACAAATGGCAGTGCACGTGTGCACGATCCCAGCATAATCAAGGGAGCAAAGGATGAGGTTGTGGTGTGGGCTGTTGTCCAAGAAGGCCCCCTCCCTGGGTGTGCCCTGCTTGCTGGGGTCCTTTGCTCTGGTTTCTCCCAGAGGCTCTGGTTTCCTTGGCAATTTATCTGACAGCTTTCTGCACGCTAAACACACTTTTTATAAAAAGATTTTTTTAAAGTTTTTAAGGCTAAGGTAATTATCCCAGTGCTTTCCATAATTCTCTGGAAGAACCAATATCTCCCAGAAACCTTTGAAAAAACAACTTATTTAAAACCAATTTCCCCTTAGATCATAGATTGCCTGTATTTCTCCTCGCTTCTCTCTGCTCTCCTATTCAGATTTGCACAAAGCAAGATTGTTGTTTGGTAGGAATCTATCTCCTTCTGCTTGTTATCCCTGATCTGAGGTTATATAATCTCCTATCTGTGCTGCTGTAATCATTTCCACAGCAACTCAAAGGGGTGGATTTGAGAAGTCATGAGGAAGCAGCAGGAGGAGAGTTGCTTTGGAGAAATGTAGATCCTTAAACCAGGCAGGTACCCTTAATCCCAAAGAGTAGGAGTCCAGACACGAAACCATTTTCTCTCTTTCTTTCTCTTCAAAAATGCATTTCATATACTGAATGGTTCTTAAATTAAACACTGAAAAATCTGCCTCATTACTTGTAGAATAAAAGAGGAGCTGCACTTTGTACCTTTTATGTTTGACCTTTCTATCAATTTCCTTTGGCAATATTAAGCACCTGATTCTCCAGGTTCTAAGAGGTTTGATACATGGCACCATGATCTGACGATCTAATCACAGGATTAGTGAGTTTGTCACTGTGAATTTTAATCCCCACTGGGCTGAGGAATTTCCATACCACCTTGAATAAGTCAGTTCATCTCTCTTGGTCTCAGTCTCCTTGTCATTATAATGGGAACTGTAAAGACCAAGTCTCTATATGCACTGACGGGGATCAGGGGACCAGTTACTTTATTAACATGCTGCATAATTGCTAAGTATTATTTTCTGCATTACCAGAAAAATAAGAGGAAACATTGTTTCTGCATTTTGAAGAAATGTTAGCACATAGACATTTCACTAGAGACATTTATGTGTCCGTGTGTGTATAAAGATAGGAAGAAAGATTGATGGGCAAACAGATTGATACTATATAGTGCTGGATAAGTCTGTGCCCAACTCTACGACATAGCAATCAAATGTGATATACTCAGGTGGGGAACAGGCAGCGAGAGGAGATGAACACTTGAAAAAAAAAACACAGATTCGGTTTCTAGGCAAGTGTCCTTAATAGTAAAAAATGAGAGAGTAGAAATACAGAAAATGTGTGTTATATAAACAGAGTTGTTTCCAAATAGAAAGCTATACGAGGAGCAATATCAACTCATCAAACTAAAGTAAGACAGAAGCCTCTCGCTATGCTTTGTCTAAGTAAGGGATATTTTCCAAATCTGGCAGGAGCCATGAGCTGCTTCTAATACCATGCATTTTCTTTGGGTGTACCGGCACATGCATGTGCGTGTGGAGGTCTCATGAGAGAGGTCCCAGTGCATTGCTAAACCATGGGGGATAGAGGAGGAAGATAAGGGGGAGAGGTTTTGGAGGAAATAACCCAGCCTAGGATGAACCAGGGGACCTGGATGGAATCAGAGGGAAAAAGAAAGAACCATAGGCATCCAAGGTACTATATTGTGCAAGACTCGAGCAAAGGGTAAGGGGCCAAAACTGCTGAAATACTTGTTCCTGTCCATTCTTCAGCCTTGATGAGACTGCGGGCTACTGGAAATATATAAACTAGAGGTCTACCTCAGCAGGAGACTGAGTCTGCAGGTAAACGGCAGTGCCCACAGAAAACGTCCTGCAATACACATCCTTCTTGACATCCTTTGCTTAAACTTTCTGAAATCAACCTGAATTCTCATAACTTTCTCTATTACACACCTATAAGCATTCACTGTGTAGTTTTGAAAACAAAGAATCTGGTCCACAATGTGAAAAGACCAAGTGAAGTCCAGCCAAAATCACAAACAATTTGCTGTGGACTGCTTATCATTGACTGAGGAGGAGGGTGCATCCTGATGACCCATCTTAAGTTGAAAACTTAAGTGGACATCACACTGAGTCCCCCTCACCTGCAGAACATTTTAGCTCAGCAACATAGTGTGGGGTAGAGTACCTGCAGCTCTCCTTCGTGATCACGTGGCTGACTGTGAGCCGCTGCTGCCCAGAATCTTGAAAGAGGATCATACCATATATTGCTATCTTGGGAAAAGATTAAAATTCAAAAATTCAGGTATGATTTCTACTAAATATGTATCAATTTTGCTCCATTGTACACTCAAAAAATCAAGTCATACCATCATAAGTAGGGAAATGTCTATGACTCTGTGTGTGCTTGGAATGTGGTGATCACACATACTAACTGCTCTTTTCATGTCATAGTATCGATTATCTACTCTCTTATACATGTGGCGCATATATCAATAAATAGAACAGTCTTTCCCTTCAAGGAGCTCACATGTTCATGGAGTTCTAGAGAAGGGGAGGTAGACAAGGAGCACATGAAAACCTAAGTAGAAATGATAATAACTGTAGATGGTGGTGGGGTAATTAATTGTGTAGAGGAGCAAGAGGTGTCTGAAGGTTAGATAAGGGAGGTAGGCAGCTGTCCTTTTGGAGAAGGCATTGGGCAGGAGCCTGTGAAGGTCTGGAAGAAGCACAATCAGGTCATGATCAAGTTCTTAGTCCCCCCCCCCCCAAGGTAAAGAGCTCAGGGCATTTGAGGACCAGCAAGAACACCCAGAGTGGCCAGAGATATTCAATTGTGGAAGAGCAGGGGAAAGAATAAGTAATAGAAGCAGTCAGGGGCATATCACTCAGAATCTTTTAGACCATGGCAGGGAGTGTGCTCTGTGTGTGTGTGTGTGTGTGTGTGTGTGTGTGTGTTACTAAGGACTGAACCCAGAGGCATTCTACCTCTGAGTTACACCCCAGCCTATTTTATTTTTTATTTTGATACAGTGTCTCACTAAGTTGCAGAGGTCCTCACTAAGTTGCTGAGGCTGGCAGTGAACCTGGCATTCTCTTGTCTCAGCCTCCCAAGTACTGGGATTACAAGCATGCACCACCATGCCCAGCTAAGGAGTGTGCATTCGATTCCAAATACAATGAGATGGCATTCAAGAAGTTAACCTGCAAAATGATGTAACTTGGTTCATATTTAAAGCAGAGGTCTGCTTGCAGTGTTCAGAATGGATAGTGGGGAGGGTTTGGCAAAAGACGTATAGAGAAAGAGAGGTCTTTCAGAGACCAGGGGGAGAGATGATTGTTGCTGCAAAAAAAGGATGGAAATGATGGGATTCAAGAAAATGTTTAGAGGTACAGACAACAGGACCACCAATGGGTCAGGTGTTGGGGTTTGGGACTTGGGTAAAGAGAAAAAATTACTGCAAGAATGTATTGAATAAATAATGAATTAATCAATTAAGTGATGGTTAAAATAACAAGTTGTATAATTAGTAGTTCTTGTCTGGGAACTGTAAAAAACCAATTCCAGAGATAGAAACTGTGATTAGGCTAAATAAAAAAAATGATTGTAATAATTAAACATTTTAAGAGGATTTGCTAGTGCAAAACAGTGTGCCAAGTGTGTAAAATTATTCTCATTAAATTTTCTCATAACAGTCATGAAGAAAGTTTTATTACACTCAGCTTCTGCAAGGTTAGGGAGATTAACAAACTTTATTAATGACACATAAATATGAGAGAAAGAGGAAGGGTGGGTTCCTGGCCTGTCCTTAACTATGATTCTATACTGTTTCACCACCTGTACGTCTAAAATATGTTGACTGTCCAGAGGACTGTGTGAATAAATGAAATCTTATCTGAGACTTAATACATTTTATCTTTAAAATAAAAAGGTATATGATCAAGACAATGTTTAAGGTTGTAAATGCTAAAATAAATGAAAGTCAAATAACAATTTTTCATTAACAGATTTGTCAAAATTATTTTTAACAGATTACATCCAGTCTTGGGATAGACATGGGATATTGCGACTGCCCTATCCTATTTTTAAGTTTTTAACCTCCTTAAACTATATGCATAAGAAAAATTATTGAGAAGAAATATAGGAATAGCTGTAACAATGACAAGACTGAGGAATAATATTTAAATATTTAAAAATATATTGAAGTATATGATTTTATAATTTAAAATGATCATTTGTATTTCACTTATAAAAATTCTGTAAGAATTTCCATACTTACACATTTCTATTGATTGATTGATTGATTGATTAATTGATTGATTTTACAGTACTGGGGATTGAACCCAGGGGCATTCTACTTTCCAGCCCTATTTTTTTACTCTTTATTTTGAAACTCACTAAGTTGTAGAAGGCCTCACTAAGTAACTGAGGCTGGTCACAAACCTGCAATCCTCCTGTCTCAGCCTCTCAAGTACTGGGATTTCAAGCATGTACCACCACGCCCGGCCCATACCTACACATTTCTAATTCAAAAAATTTTATTTTCAAATCATGAATACTCCATTCATTTCAAAAACTCTAATGAACATAAGATATGGAATACATACCACACATCCAGGAATAGAGAAAAAATAGTGTAAGTTTCTGAAGGGATAGACTGGTTTAACTCAGTAGATTATGTTGGTCAAGGGTAAATATATAAGTTATCATCTTGTCCATAATAGATATAAATTCTAATCTGGTCAAGTATGGAAAAAATAATTCATATTCCCATCTTTACGAACTAGCCTTCATTATCAGATGCGCATCAACACAGCCTCAAAGAGGGTACTTTCTTTTATCAAATAACAGGGATCTTAAAAGAACTGCCTTTTCTCTGTTATGTCACCATGCTATCGAGGACATCAAAACTGGCTTTGTGGTTATGCTGCTCACTGAATCCCATTCTGACAAACTCCAAGACAAGGAAAGCAGCTTGAAGGATTTTCTAATTACTATGTGTTATGTATGCCCTTTGTATATATTTCAATCACAACATTTAATATATCATTCTTGCAATTGTTTGCTTCTTCCCTTAGTGAGAGAAATCCCTAAGGACAGGGCCCATACCTTTGGCCTTTATGCAGCTATTACTTAGTCCAGTGTGCAACCCTTGAAAGGCAGAGGACAAATATTTGTTGGATACATGAATAAATCGACTCATCAATCTAGTCTAATGCACTAATTTCACATCTAAAACCCAAGTCTACTCCGCTAGTCAGTGGCAGAATTAGAACCTCACCCTATATTTCACACCTCCCAGATTTCCCAAACCTTCGTTCACAGCAGCTGCTCTATTTGAAGCCATGCATGTATACAATTAAATCAAGATTGTTAAAATGTCCTTGACATTGGTGGGGTAAATTTTGAAATGCATTGGAAAATACCACTTTCAACAGATGTAATCTGAGTTTTGTCTGAACTGGGGTATTGTTCTTGTTGTGGTGATAGCTTCGATTTGAGGCTTGTGGTGTGGTTAGTAAGAGGGTTGAGAAAAAAAGAGTTTCATCAGCAAAACAGGAGGGAAGACGGGGGAGGAAGGGGGAAAACATACTGAGAAAAAGATCCAAGGAGTGGAGGATTTTAAAACATCAATTAAAATATATAGCACACTGTGCAAGTAACACTATTTCTACAAAAATGATAGTGAAATGGAAAGGGCCCAGCATCATATAATAAATGTTCCCCTGCCCTGATGCATGAAAATCTGTGGGCAAGTTATTAATGAGCAGATGGTACTCTCCAACACCTGTCGGTACCATAACCCTTTCCCTTCCTTTTGTCCCCCCTTTTGCTGAATTGCAGAATTTCATTAATGAAAACTCTAAAGATTCCAAGAGCTATTTCAGCTTCAGGAACAGCCCATAGACAATCAACTATGGTATTGAAAAGGGACAGGAATTTGGAGGAGATGAGGCATACATTTATTTAATTATTATTTCCACAGAAATTTCATTATTTCCACAGAAAAAAAATTCATTATTTCCACAGAACTCCCTGAGCCCCAAAGAATTAGAACTTGGGCATCCAGAATAAAATAGAAATTCCCTTCCATGATATTTAAAGATCTCAGAGTAAATTAACCTCAGTGCTTAGGCTTCAGACATCAATAGCAGAGATCAGAGGCATCAGCCAGAGGAGTTTTGAATTGGTTTGCTCTCTTAGGCCATGTCTAACCATAGTATATGTTGTTTCTCCCTAGGAATGACAAAGGACAATTCAGCTAAAAGCCATGGTGCTATGGTTTGAATGTATCCCACAAAACCCATATGCTGGCAACTTAATCCCTGATGTAATAGTCTTGGGAGGTGGGCCCTAATGGCGAGTATTTAAGGCATGACAGTTTCACTCTCATGAGTGGATTAATGCTAATTTTAAAAGGGTTGTGGCTGAAAGTTTGATCCCTCACTGTTGTGCATGTGATGCCTTCCGCCGTGCTGCAAAGCAGCAAGAAGGCCTTCACCAGCTGCAGCCCCTCCATCTTGGCCTTCCCAGCCTCTAGAAGTATGCGCCAAATAAATTTCTGTCCATTATAAATTACCCAATCTGTGGTATTCAGTTATAGCAGCATTAAAATGGACTAAGACACATGGGCAGCATATGCCAGAATTAGATTTGGCTGTGGGTCAAATGCAGCGTTTCCTAACAGCTACTTACCCTCTATTTTTGCAGGCTACAATTTCAATGAGGAAGTGCCACATCTTTATAGTTAAGAGAAGTAGCTTTTGACTCATGTAGATTTGGATATGCTCCTGACTCAACCACTTGTTGGCCATGTGACAATAATCAGTTATTCACCCTCCCAAAGAGTAGATTTCTGTATACATACCATCAGCATTAATAATATTATGTGCAGAGTCTTTTCTGCATATGAAATGAGAAAATGAATGTAAAATGTTTATCAGAGTGCCAGACACAAAGTTAACTAATTAGTAAAGTTCAGCGATGATGATGATGATGATGATAATTTTGGTGGTGGTTCTGGTGGTGGTGGTGGTAGTGCCCAGCTAAAATATCAAGTGTAGAAATACCTAAGAGACCAGATGGTTTTGAACAGATATATGTCTGTCGCTGTCTGTATCTTTGTTTCTTTGTGTCTCACTCCTTTCTTCTGTTGCTTTTTTAACAAAAACTGCCAGTTGGAGTTCTGCCTTACAGCTTTGTGTTTGAGCAACAGTTATTCTAGGAAGGCAAATAATCTCTTAACTTTTGTGTTGGGGCCAGTAAGCAAAGCAACATAAAGAGAGAAAATAACAAAGATGCAGAGTGACTTTTTCTATACCCACCATCTCCCACAGTCCTCCAGGTTTGGAGGGAAATCCTCTCCGGATCTGCTCCATCAGGGGTCACATTGTGTTTGGCCTCTGGGGAGATACATGATCCAGGATGTGGTATGCCATATCTAGGAGGTGGGCAGGAACACATCTTGCTTCTGTGATTAGCAGATATGTTTCCCAGACTGAACAGGGCTCCTCACACAGGGGAAGCTATCTCCTTTATTCTTAAGTCCTAAGCACCATATTTGTCTTCCCCAGAGGATGTGAAAATGGCCTTTGGTTCAAAAGGTATAGCAAGATGGATCCCCGGGAATAGACTTTCCATTGACAAAGCTGTCCTGCAAATGGACTAGACTGCTGAAGGGGATTCTGGGGGCTGCAATCCTTCCTCTCAGGTAGCAGAGCTGGTACTTTTGCTCACACAGATGTCTACAGCACACCTCCTTGAATCACTTGAACTTCCAATAACTGTATCACCCTCTCTCCACTCTACCTCTGCTCTTCTCTATTATATAGAATCTACGTAGACAGCATGTAATATTTATTGAGGCACTATCCTTTTGGCTAAATATAGAACACAAGACATGTCTACTCAAAGAGTTTGATAATATATGAAATCAAAGGAAGAGAAAGAACCAATACACCACTTAGCCTGTGAAGTTGAAACTGTTATTCTCTCTATTATTATAGCAACTTTTTCCAGTCATTCTAGCTTTAAAACAGCTTGATTTCAACTTATTATTACTATTCCTTTTCATAACATGCCATATGCAAAGATATTAAATAATGGAGGCACATTTTCTCATTGTTGAATGTGAATAAAGCTGAAATGAAAGAGGATAACATAAAGGCATTTGGAAGAGACTATATTTAACCTGTCTCTAAAGGCTTTTATCATATGGCTGACTTAAACCTGCTTGTCCTGTAATGATTCAAGAGATCCTACCAGCCTCTTATTCTTGATTCCTTCCGGCTAACAGGCTTGGAATAGCCCCAAACTCTATCATAGCCAAGAGGAAGAAAAGGGAACATCCGATTCCAATTGGGGCTTTGAGCTCCTAAAAGGTTTTGTGGTTAAGTATTGACAATGCCTACTGAAATCAATGATTAACAGCAAAGCCTGGGAAGCATGAGGTTTACATAGAACACAGTGACAACAGAGACAGCAAATGCTGTTAGCAAAGAGAATGAGAAGCAAGGCCTGACCACAGTCAACCCTGTAGAACTGATGGCTCCATGGCTGCAGAAGTTTTGAATTCCTATATCTATCTAAATTACATGATTCATGGATAAAACAGAAGAATAAATCAAACATAAGAAAAATAACATGTATATGTGTATTATGCATGAGTGTGCCATTTTAACATATTGCATATACACATTTCAGTGTTGCATAATTTTGTTCCATACCTGGGCCTGAGCTTTCTTTAATGTGCTCAAGCCTCCACTTGGAATATTCTCTTGTTTCTTTGCCATTTTACTTCTTTCTTTCCAGACCAAGATCAAAGGTTATATCTTCCACGAAGCTTTCTCCAACAGCTCTCACTTCATAACTTCATTCGTCACATAATTATTAAACATATCCCACGTATCAGATACTATGTTTGGGGCACTGTGTTAATCAGCGTTTTATCACCATAACAAAATATCTGGGATAATTAATTTATAAAGAGAAAAGGGTTGTTTTGGTTCATGGTTTGGGAGGTTCCTTCCATTATTGACTGGCCCTGTTGCTCTGGGCCCGTCCATGGCAGGTAGTACATCATTGTGGGAGAATATATGATGGAAAAAACTGCTCATGCTATCACCAGAAAGCAAACAAGAGAGGAAGGAGCCATGGTGCCTTCAGTGGCATAGGAAAGCAAACAAGAGAGGAAGGAGCCATGTTCCCCTTCAATGGAAGAGGAAAGCAAACAAGAGAGGAAGGAGCCATGGTCCCTTCGGTGGCATAGGAAAGCAAACAAGAGTGGAAGGAGCCATATTCCCCTTCAATGGAAGAGGAAAGCAAACAAGAGAGGAAGGAGCCATGGTCCCTTCGGTGGCACAGTCTCTGTGACCTAAGGACCTTCCAGTAGGTCTCACATCTCAAGGGTTCTACCACCTTCCAAATGTGGCTCTCTGGAGACTCATAGGCCTTTGAGAGACAATCACAATCCAAACTAAAGCTTGATGATACAGAAATTATAAAAAAGAGACTCAACCCAGTCTTTGCCCACATGATATTTGAAGTGTCATGTTCCTGTATTCTCATACCACTCTGTACCAAACTCTTTTCTAATAGCTATTGCCTTTTATTACAGTTGTTGGTATGTGTGTCTATTTCACTCAGTAGACTACTCATTTCTTGAAGTTAGAAACAAATTTAAAAAAAATCTCTGCTAATTCTGTGTTTCAATAATAGAGTTCTTGCTTAGCAGGTATAAAGCCCTAGATTTAATCCCCAATATCACCCCCCATAGGAATCTCTCTCTCTCTCTCCTCTTTGTCCTTGTTGCATGCTGTAGTTGGTGCATAGTAGGCTCTCAATAAAGTTTTCAAGATAGAATAAAATGAAATAAAAAGAAGGTGGAGTTATTGGGATATAAGAGGGACTTTAGATAATGGAGAAGAAACCTCAGTGGAGCAATGGAAGGGTGGGGTGGGGAACTAATGAAGGAAATACTTCCACTGACATTATATACACATATGAAAATATTAATGCCAATCTCAATATCATGTAAAGGGAGGGGAGGAAGTGGGAAAGAAGCCAGGAGAAGCTCACCAAATGCGTACATGTATGTCCCTATCACTCTGAACTACATTAGGATATGAGACTACGATGCACCAATAAAAGTATATATAAAACTTTTTGAAGAATAAAAAGAGAAGACAGGCACATAGAAGACATGTAGATACTCAATATTTCTGATTATTAAAATAATTTCCCAGCACACCATCTCTATGAACATGAAATTGAATATGCAACTAATAGTCACCATGAAAACAAGTATCAACACATTTTATTTAAGAAAAAAAACGCTCTCGCTTTAGCTCTAAGCAGTGCTTAGAAAATTTCATCAACACATTGTAATATTAATCAAGAATAAGTTGGTACATAATGTTTTGTGTGCCAAAAAATACATTTACACTATAATTTGTTTCTTAGAGAGGCCATAGAGAGAAGTGCAATGAGAATGATCTGCCTCTGAATTTAATACAAATAACTCCCTGATTGATCGTACTTTATAAATTGAAATCCAAGTCATTTAATATTCTTTATCCCATAGTTCAGTCAATATTTGTGTGCATTCTCTTTCTCTCTCTCTCTCTCTCTCTCTCTCTCCTCTTTTTCGCTCTTTTTCTTTCCTCCATTGGATACAAAAGCCAACTTTTTATTTTATTTTATTTTATTTTATTTTATTTTATTTTTTATTTGTTGCGGTACTAGGGATTGAACCCAGGGGCATTCTACCTCCAAGCTACACCCCCAGCCCTATTTTTTTATTCTTTATTTTGAAACAGAGTTTCACTAAGTTGTAGAGGGCCTCACTTAGTAGCTGAGACTGGCCGTGAACCTGCGATCCTCCTGTCTCAGCCTACCAAGTACTAGGATTACTAGCGTGTGCCACCACGCCTGGCTAAAAGCCAACTTTTTAAAAGGTTCTCTTCAATATAACTTAGCTTTTGTAAAGGAGGGTTTTTTCTACTTTAGTTAAGTCCTGTGTTTTTTTTGTTGTTGTTTGTTTGTTTTTGCGGTACCAGGGGCGTTCTACCTCCACGCTACACCCCCGGCCCTTATTTTTTTATACTTTATTTTGAAACTGGGTCTCATGAAGTTGTGGGGGGCCTCACTAGGTAGAGAGAGAGAGAGAAAGAGAGCTGAGGCTGGCCGTGAACCCGGATCCTCCAGTCTCTGCCTCCCAAAGTACTGGGATTACAAACGTGCGCCACCATGCCCGGCTTAAGTCCTGAGTTTTAAAAAAGTGAGCTTTCCCAGTTCTGTGATCAATTTTATAACTAGTCAGTAGATTAAAAAAATTAGAGGAAAGAAAGTCTAAGCCAAGTACAAACAAAAAGTCTCTTACCCAGAAATAAAACCCAAAGTAGCAGGTTCACATTTCATTTTCCATGATATAGGCTTTGGTGGCCTCCACTTATTCCATTATCAAAAGATCAACTTGAGCTGGCCATGGTGGAACACTCCTGTAATCTCAGTACTTGGGAGGCTGAGACAGGAGGATCACAGGTTTGAAGCCAGCCTCAACAACATACTGAGGCTGTCAGCAACTTGGTGAGACCCTGTTTCCAAATAAAAAATAAAATGGGCTGGGAGTGTAGCTTGGAGGTAGAATGCCCAAGTTCAATCCCCAACACCAGAAAAAAAAAAAAAAGATCAACTTGTAGAAAGTCCCCAAGCACCTACACCTTATTGTTTTTTTTTTTCTTTTCTTTTTTTTTTTTTTTTGCGGTACCAGGGATTGAACCCAGGGGCGTTCTACCTCCGCGCTACACCCCCGGCCCTATTTTTTATACTTTATTTTGAAACCGGGTCTCACAAAGTTGTGGAGGGCCTCACTAAGTAGAGAGAGACAGGGAGAGAGAGAGACAAGGAGAGAGAAAAAGAGACAGGGAGAGAGAAAGAGAGAGAGCTGAGGCTGGCCACGAACCTGGATCCTCTGGTCTCTGCCTCCCAAAGTACTGGGATTACAAGCGTGCGCCACCACGCCTGGCTACCTACACTGTATTGTACATAAAGGAGTCCATCGTTTGATTTGCATGTCTTGTTACACTAATGGGATCATGCTGTACATAGTGTTTCGTCACTTGTCTTTTTTAAATTGAATATCATTACTCTGTCTCTCTATATAACTTCATGTAGATCTATTTCATCCTTTCTATCTGCTGCAGATTATCATAGTAAAACTGAGCCAGATCATATTCCAACATTCCCCGTTAGGAGAAGATTTAGGTTAGTAGCTAATACATAGAGAGAAATTTTCAATCAATGGTTCTCAAACTTACATAACTAAACAATCATTTTTTAAACTTCAAACAAAATGTTGTAAAGCTCTCCCCATACAACATGATAAATAAAAGGAGACTTGCTCTATTCAAAACCAAGCATCAGGGAGGAGGTGTGTGTAGGGTCTAGAGCTATGGGCTTAACTTTGCATTTTCCCCTGAATTGTCTATCTCACTGTTTCTGCAGTGACCTCTGATACACCTTGACTGAATCCAAGTATGTCCATTACAGGGGCTCAAAAACCTAAAGAAACCAGTCAAAAAGTCTAGTGATGCTCTAAGAAGGCGTCTGACTAACTTGCCCAGAGATCAGAGGAGACATTCACTGGGAGGGATGTGTTTAAGCAGACACTTTGAGCCAGCTTTTAATTTGAGGTATTTACAAAGATGAAGATTCTGTAAATAACAACAGTGAAGTCATTCTAGAAACAGTCCTCACATATGCATAAATGTGGAAGCACAGAAGGTCATGGCAAGCCAGTCTAGCCTCTCCAGGTGTAGCGTCCTCTTATTATTTGAAATGATGAGTGGCTGTCATATTTGGTATGAAATGGACTGTAGGAAGTCTTTTATTGCAGCAAATTCATCTTCCAAATTATGTTTCCTTAGGCTAAAAATAAAGAACATTTTCAACTTGCATGCATACCAACTGACAAAGAAGTGTCAGCAACCCTGAGATACTATGTATGACAACAAGAAAATAATTTGAGACTAAAGCCTATTTTTAATTCAAGGGGTAAAATTTACATACTATTAAATGAGAAATTGTAAGAGGAGATAAATACCAAAATTATTGTGATTTTTTTTCAACACAAGTTAATTCCTCAACGTTTAAATATGTATCAGACTTCATAATTCCCAGTGACATGTATCAGTTTTACACTTAGCAGGCACTCAGAAACAATCTGTTTGATGACATGGATAACATATGTAATGTGTGCACATATAAAAATCATGGGAGGAAATGAAGACCCCCTCTGGGGTTCTCTGCTTTTCTCATTCCACTCTCTTCTCCTGGGCTACTTCTGTCATCCTTAATAACTGGAAAGTTGACTGGAGGAGCTGATTGTGAAATGACCATTTTGGGTTAAAAATTTCAACAAAAAATTTGCAGTACCAATGACTGTTTGTAAAGTACCCTCATGTGGGCACAGCTGTGAAGAAGTTCCTTCTGCTCAGAGCACACTCCTCCCTTTTCTGTACCTCACCTCCTTCTGCATCCAATCTCTGCCTCCTAGAGCCCTCCACACTGCCCTCATTCTGCACCATGGTTATGTACAGATCCCTACTGGAAAGCATCACCTAAAATTTCTTAACCAGACAACCCCCATAGTCACATAACCATATACCTCTGTTCTTTCTAGAACTCCTCAGTTCTAAATAAATCAATATTATCTTAGAAATAACCCCATTGGTCAAAACATGTGTCCTGGTTAGGAGATAGTATTCAGACATCCATGCTACAAAATCATCCTCCCTATTCCACTTCCCCTTACATCCCACAAAAAAACCCATTCTTTCCAAAAAGACAAGTGAAGGCCATCTGATGGAATTAAACCTTATAAAGCAGAGAAGGACTTAATCAGCAGTAAAAGTTGTATTTTTAGGAAGAAGCTTAGTGCAAAGCCCTGAGTCTCTAATTTCAGTAGATATGTATTGATCAGTCCACAAAGACCTTCCTACTTCCCATCTACACCTTACCTGACCACGGCTGGAAAAGACTCACTTATGTGTCTATTTTTTAAGTTTCCTTATACAGTATTATTTTTCACCAAAGAGGTAGGGACGAGGTGAACATTTCATTTATACATAAATACAAAAAGAGAAACAATCAGAGTCCATGGCATTTTGGTTGCACACAATGGTTACATTGTGGTGTGCTACTGTACCAATATTTCCCTATTGTCATTAATACTCCTGATCATAAATATTCTATGATATTCCCTCCAGGCGCTGTGAGTCATGTCTGCTCAGAAAGGCTGTGTTCTCACAGGCTGCCACTCACAGCCATCGTGAGAGACAGACACCTCGGCACTCACTGTGCAAGTGTTTACTGAATTCACAAGTAGGAGACAGCCTCACAGAAACACACATCTCAGCAGAGCCTCTTGCACAGATGTCAGATTTCCGTAGAAGCCTCCCAGAGGCTCACAGATCCCACAATGGACTATTTTTAGTCCTGATAATTAATATTGGAAGAGAAAGGGAGGAGGATGGAAATGTAGCTCCAACGAAAAGGCAATTACCATCCTGACCATATATTCCCACCTATGTGATGTGTTGTTTTCAAAGAAATAAAAGCCTCCCTGAACCTATAGATTTCTATATTACCTCTCCCACGAAGTAGATGTTTATTTCTCTGTCTTCAAAATTCCAGAAATAGCTTGTTCTCATAGGTTGGTATATGCAGTGAGTGTTAAACCTACCTGGATTTTACTACTACAAAGAAAAATGTGTTTGTTTCTGAGTGCCAGAAAATAGCTTGCTTCTCTCACACTTCCCAAATAATCCCGATCATCAATTTCTACAAAGCAGCTTTGGTGAAGCCTTTGTACTCCTTCCTCCGGGGTCCCCGGTGTCTCATTTTCAAGACGTTTCCTCACTTCCTTCTGGCTTTGTTCAGATTCGTCTTGCCCGTGAAGACCTTTGCATTATCATCCAAATCTCATAGGAAAGGGTACTTTTTGCCATCTAACTTAAACCCAGTCCAGGCTGACAGAGAAAACAACATTGACGTCCCTCGCGGTCTAGAAACACAGGTAAAAAGGGTGTTGAGGCCAACACGCCTGTGAAGCGTACCCTGCTCGGTTTCCCTACACCCATAGCTTAGTGCTGAAGTCTTGGAGGGTGGAAAGTTGCATCCAGGAGAACCACAGACTACTTGCATTTCTTTGTTCAACTTTTTAAAAATGTGTTTGGGATCAGTGTCCTCTCCTTGGAATTCTGTGGTCTCCTCACTTCTGTGAAACTTGTACAAAATTTGGACTTTTTCTGACAGCATCTCTATTTCCAGCCTAGTCTGTTTTCCCCCGGCTGCTCCAGAATTGTTGGTGTTGCCCAGGAATCCATGGATTCCCTAAATCAATATGCCCAGCCCAGACCTCACCAAGATTTACATTTGTATATTTGCATTTCTGCCAGGCATTTCTTACTAGTGTATCATAGGAATTTCAAATACAACACCTCCCAAACTGGACTTAATACCTTTTTCCTTTATACTAACCCCCCCCCCACACACACACTCAGGTGCTTGTACCTCAGTTGTGCTGGTGCTACAATCTCCTCCATCACCCAAGATAGGTCTGTATAGGCTTTCCATGACTCACTGCTGTCTTCCTCCATCAAGAAATTTCATCTCCAAAAGAGTTCCTGAATACACATGTCCTTCTGCATCTCTACCATCAGTCCTCTGGTTCAAACCCTTATCATCCCTGTCTAGATCACTATAGCTGCTTATCCCTATCTCTCTGTTTCCACATTGTCCAATTCATTCCCCCCTGCATGAGATATATTTCTAAAATACCATCTGAAGTATATAATTGCCCAGCTTAAAATCTCCCCATGGTTTCCTATCATCTGAAAGATAAAATCAAGACTTAGCATGGTATATAAATGGTCTCTGTTTTTTTTTTTCTCTAATCTCATGCATGCTGAAGGAATCTGCCTGGTGTACTGTACTCCAGTGATACTGGACTATGTGGTAGAGTTCACCTAGCACCCATGCCACTTTGTGTTAGCTCTGTATTTGAACTTGCAGAGTGATTTCATCTGCTGGAAAGTCAACTCCTCCAAGGAAGGGACTTTGCTTCATTATGGTAATATACTCAGTGCCTGGAACCCTGGTTTATACTCCATATTTGTTAAAAACAATTTCCAAATATTCCTTTGGAAAGTGAGATCAACAATATGATGATGAGCAATAGCCCTTTCATGGATGGTATTTGGCTCCATGCCTCTAACCTGAACAGTTAAAGAAAATCCCTCAAAGTTATAGGGCAGAATGAAGAGTTTTGGTTTGGGAAAAAAATTATCCCTTACTTTGTGTTTATTTTCCTAAGAAATTGTGAGAAGAAATCTGTGCTTTTGCTTTACAATTTCCTCCCCTACATCTATCTGTCCACCTTAGCTATAACAGACTGTGAGCTTCTGTATTGGACAGGGTTCACTAGATTAACAGAATTCACAGAATGAGTATATTTGAAAAAGGGATTTATCAGATGGGCTTACAGTGTGAAACAATGTAGTCCTAGGTTCTGACTGCACGTGGAGAGTCAGAGGAACCAGTAGCTGGTCGAGCGGTCTAAGAGCTGGAGTCTTAGGATCGGAGCAACCACTAATTCAGTCCCAGTCCAAGACGTGAAGATCAGGAAGCTCTTCGGAGAAACGATGGTGAAGTTTCAGTTCAAAGGGCTAGAGGCCGAGAAGATCAAGAAGCTCTTCAGAGAAATGGCGAAGCCGGCGGCCGACGATCTCAGGCGAGAGCAGATGCGTTTTCCTCGGAAAGAGTCCTGTCGAGCTACACGGCTTCTCCCTCTTTTATCTAAATCCTGCACCTATCAGAATCCTGCTACCTACATTCAGGGCAAGCTTTCTGTTTAATCTGCTGTTACACACCCAAAGTTACATGATCTTGGGTGTGTCATGATCAGGTCAAGTTGACAAACTAGATTGACTATCATAGCTTCCCTGAAGACTCAGCCTGTAGTTCTCTTCTCTCCCGCTCTCTTCTGCTGGGCCACTCCTTTCATTCTTATAGCTGCAGCTCTCATTTCCTTCTTGATTGCTTCCCAAATCACCAATTCTTGCTCCAACTACCCTTCTGAACATTGATCCATTTATAACTAGAGAGCAAGCTGCTCTCTACCAGAATATTCTACCGCCAATTAAAACAAGACATCAAAACAAGATTTACCCTTTCCCCAAAAAACCTCCTCCCTGGGGCTCTGTGTTTTGTTTGATGGCACCAACATTCAAAGTCAATCAGCCCTGAACATGCAGAATCAACTTTGTCATCTTCTTCATCTATGCCTCCCACATTTAATCAGGAACAACAGCCTTTTTAATTAATATGGATGTGGGGAAATTAACGAAGTTTTCAGACATGACAAGAAGGTTGGTTTAATTAATGTGGAGGATATGTTAAAACACTGACAAGATATAAGACCAAAATACAAGCAGGGAACCAGAGGCTGAGGAGCTATAATTCTGAGCTAAGGACGTGGAATTCATTCAAAAGGACACTCTGAAGGTGGTGAGTATACTATTATAAGAAATGACTTTTACTAAAAAAAAAAAAATCTGGTTTTGGCATGTAGAGTGGTTAGAATGATGGAAGGAAGCATTTGAAGTTTATAGAATATCATAGCTCAGTCACACACAGGTTGTGGCTTTGGTAAGGCAATGAGCTTCTCTGAACTTAAATATCCTCTCTAGGAAATAAGTGTAATAGTATCTATCATAGGAGTATTTCATGGCTTAGAGATAATGCATATGAAATAATAGGGCTAGTACATTAGAGGCACTAAATGACTCGTTGATATTTTAAGAATGGTTACTACTAACCATGGTACTTTCTTATTTCTCAGCTACAACTAAGGCTGGCCCCAAGGAAGGTTGGGATTTCTTCAGGACAACCTCAGCCTTAATCAGTGCCCTAAAGAACCTGCCTTGCATCCTTGATTTAGACTATGAGCTCCTGGATAGCAGAACCATGGGTATCCATCTCTAACTTACAAAGCACAATTAGCACACAACATATAGAGGATCTTGGTCTGTATTGATTGATTGAGGGACGGAACGAGTTAATGAATGAATACAGCAACGTTCACAGTTTGCTGGTGACCAATTCCCTTTTGTCTCTGGATAGGTTTACAGCTATTTGCACCACAGCATGCTTCTCTAGCTCTGGGGACCCTTCTGATTTACCCTGGGCACCTGCAAGCACATATCATCTGGTACTTGGGTTCTTTTTCTTCTCTCCAAGTGCTCTCAAATACACTTTCAAGTTGTGCAAATTGGCAGGAGGAATTTCCTCTTCTATCTTCAAGAAATAAAGTACTAAGAATGCTTCAGTCCTATTTACATTAAAAGTTAATGTCTTTATTTATTCATCTCCTTTTATGGATCTATTGTGCCTTCTTAAATCCATCTTCAGCTCTTTGGGTTTCTCTCTGGACAGAGTTGTCCTGGCTTAAGCCGGATATATATAGAGAGAAATGGGCAATTAGCAGCCCCATAAGCTGCCTGTTGGGGAGGGACTCTTCCTGTTCTGATGATGGCAGCTGGCCCAGGCCTCCCAGACAGACGCTGACTTCTGTGACCTCTACCCTGCTCTCTTCAGACCTCTGCTGCCTGCTTCCCCTGCATTTGTCTGAGTATCTCCTTTCAAAGGATATTGCCTGGATGATTTTGCTTTGTAATTTGAGGGGGAAAGCAGGGAGTAATAGACTAGTCCTGGAAGAGAGGAGCCCAAGAGAACCTCCAAGAGATCCTGTATCCACATAAAGTAAAGACACCCCACAAGTATCATCCTACTCAAAGCCTTTCCCTTTCCCCAATTCTGGAATGATGGGACTATGACTCCATCCAGAAGACAAACAGGACATGTTCCTGAAGTTAAGAGCTAAAGAAAAAGATACCAGAAATATACATGTAAGAGCTAGAATGGAAAAATAAATATCTGCAAGTAAAATCAGAAAAAAATATCTTGTTCTTTGGACTAGAATTGATAAATAAGTGAGTAGTGCCTCTGGGCATGGTAGCACGCAACTGTAATCCCAGTATTTGGGAGGCTGAGACAGGAGGATTGTAGGTTTGAGATTAGCCGCAGCAATTTAGCAAGACGTTCAGCAACCTAGTGAGACCCTCTTAGTTAAAAATATTGAAAGATAGGATGTTTTCCCTCATATGTGGAAACTAGAGAGAAATTGGAACACAGGAGGGACTCCAGACAAAAGAGGAGAAACCTTAGTGGAATGAGGGAGGGGACCTATGAGAGGGAGGCAGAAGGGGGACTCGATGAGGGAAACATTTCAATGGATATGATGTACATACACAGATTTATTAATGTTAACCACAGTGGGGAGGAACAGAGGGGGAGGAAGTGGAGTGGGAGCCGGGGGATGGCTCACCAAGTGCTGTGTGCATGTGGGCCTCTATCACTCTGAACTTCATCATGATGTATAATTACAATGCACCAATAAAATTAAATAAAATAAATGAGAAAAACAACCACAAACGGGGGCTGGGAGTGTAGCTTGGAGGTAGAATGCCTCTGGGTTCAATCCCCAGAATTGCCAAAAAAAAATAAATAAAAGAAAGAAAAGTGTCTTCTAATTCTTATTGTCTGTATTAATACATTAAGAGTCAATTGAGAAAGAATTCATGTCAAAATTGCTTCCCATGGGTTTTGGTCTATTAGGTTTTGATTCCATAAGTAAATGTGGTATAACTTGGAAGGAGAGGGTTGCTGTTTGGCTGGTGATGGAATTCTGTTTTCAGGCTGACTTGAATTTTAATCATGTCATTATTTAATTAAGTTGAGAAAGTTACCACCAGAGTGATTGATTTAGCAGTAGATAACCCACAAATGCTAGGACACCTAATAATTACTAATATCCTGTAACTATTAATATTTTGTTATCATTATTATTATTTTGAAGATTACAACACGATCAAGAATAGAAAAGCTTAGCTGAGCATGGGGGTGCATGCCTGTAATCCCAGTACTTGGGAGGCTGAGACAGGAGGATTGTAGGTTAGAGACCAGTCTCAGCAACTTAGTGAGACCCCATTTCAAAATAAAAAATAAAAATAAGTCTGGGGTGTGACTCAGAGGTAGAATACCCCCCAAAAAAAGAAAAAAGGGAAATATTGAGTCAATTCATGTCAGGGAGGAGATGTCCACTGAGGAGGAGAAGCACCCAGCCTATAAAGGCATCCTGAGACTTTAGTAGAGCCTGTAAGACTACTCCATCTCTAGATTATAGGTTGAAAGTATCGAGGCCAGGGTATTTTCCAATGAGTTTTTTTCCCCTGTAGGGCCATACACTGCCTTATACAGATAATAGAACAAATTCAATAAATATTGTTTGAGGCACATTGAATTGGGTCAGGTTCATGATCCCTACATACTAGTGCTCTATTTCTGATGTTCATCACAAGGAATTGGTAACAGAAGTCCACAG
>PVJS01006885.1:30907-58216 GCA_004027185.1 Glis glis
AAAAAAAAAAAAAAAAAAAAAAAAAAAAAGAAGTCCACAGTGCGTACTTAAATCACAGAAGGAATAGAGAGACAGCCTCAAACCATCACGCCTTCCTGGACTGAGGTATATCACACAACAGTTAGTATGACTTCAAAAGCTAGACTTGGATTCCAGCTCTGACTCTTTAAGCTCAATTTACTGTGTGATTTTAGGTAATTTCTCTAACTTCTAGTTTGCTTTTATGTCAATCAACAATATTGCTGGCACTACCGAAAGGGTGAAATGAAGATTTATACAAAGAGTTAAATAAATCATATGGAACAGCAGGATATGTGCACCCAAATACATTCTATAATTTTGCCTTCTATAAGTGATTGTGATCTATTTGTACATGTAGTCAGTAGCCAGCTAGCCAGCCTCTTGTATGATCAGCTTGGCATTCCACTCAGAAGATACAGTATTACTTCTCTCTCTCTTTTTTTTTATCATTCTGACCAGTCCAGAGATAAGGGACTGCTATTTTTATTTCTTTGAACATAGGAGGCTGTTCAAACCCTGCCATTGCAGCTTGTTTTCTTGATTTTAATTAAGTAAGGCTTTACAGTACTTGCTTCTGTAAAGCTCATGTAATAGAGAGGAGGTTAGCCGGTTGAACCCAGACTCCAGGGTGTCAGTCACAGCTTTGCTGATGATGCTGGGCAATCTAGCTTGGTGTCTTGTGGTAGAGGAGAATTAATAAAAAACGATTATAGTGCTCTTTGCAAATATGATTTGCAGTAGAAGTAATCAACAATGATAATATAGGACAAGAACCTCTGGGGAGAAAACTACCCTTTACTAGTGAGTGTACACCTGGAAACCAGGCTTCCCTGGGCAATCCCAATGGCTGCTTGTGTGTGGAAGGTATCTGGGTATTCAAAATAAATGTGCAAGATTACTCCCGGGAGTTCCTTTGATCACTGTAGAATAATCACAACATCTTTGATTTCTCCTGCTCCATTTCAGAGCTCCATTTTGTCATGAATTCTAACATGTCTGGAAAAATTTTCTTCCTTGTAATTACTACTATTATGGCCCTGATTCAAGCCCTTAGATTTTCTTGGAACAATGCAACAGGCTTCCAACTCGTCTCCCTGTCTCCTGCCTCATGATAATGTAAGCCTTCTTTCATGCCAGAGTGAGGGTGATTTTTTAATACACTCAGAACTAACTCCATCATTTCTTTGATTCAGGATCATCACTGGCTCCTTGCTACATGCAGAATGAACACCAAACATTTTACATGCCTGATATTCAAAAGAGGGGGTGCCATTGGGAACTAGTTTTTAAGACTGCATACTCCATGCCAGAGTATAATAAATTATATTTTAGAATAATTATTATATTTAATATAATCAATATATATTAATTTTATTATAATATAATAAAGTAAAATTTTATTATTATTTTCATGTCCAGTGAAAAGAAACTGAGAATCAGAAATTTTGGTACCTTGTCAAAGGTCTTATAGTGGATATTTGAACTCATGTTGTCCAACTTCCAAGGCCTGATTCTTTCCAGCAAAACTGCCTCCTTTCTAAGCTATGCATGGCAGACTCCGGTTGACATTTTTAGCCTTATCTGCTCTTCTGCTAAGCAGTCATGATTGCCCACAAGGATGTCACTATGCAGACCCCCATGGCTTTGCACAAAACGTGCATGCCTACAAAACCAGTACCACAACCCTCCACCTCTACTCCTCCATCATGGCTCAATTTCCACTCTTCTTCTAAAGGACTAGCCATTCAACCAGGAAACCTTCCATTCCTTGGGCCTTCCTCTGTCCACTTTACAAAAGTCATCCACCTTCCATACATACCTCTGTGCTAATGCTACATCATCACTGCCTTTGCCTGCATGTCACCTGCCCTCACCTAACAGATGCCAGGGAACTTTCTGCTCCATCGCTGTTATTTCTGGCCCCTGTCACAGCACAGTGAGCACAGAATGTGTTAACAGTGTTTGGAATGAATGAGAATAAATGAAAACTAAGCATCAACAACAAATCATTCTTCTCCTTGTACTGAAATTTGCCTGTCTTTGTAATCACCATCATACAAAAAATATTTTTCCTTATAAATTCAGGTTAGAATGAGTTAACATTTTTCAAATAATCTTAGCAAGGAAAATGCTATATCATCTCTGTATGAATGAAGTAATCATGCATGTACATCCGAATCAATTATTCTATATCCCAGTTTTTAAAAAATAACATTTCTACTGGTGCCCAGGTATTTATGGACTAGCTCAGGTACACTGATGACTGTATTTTCAACCCTCTTCTCCATACCATAACAAAGCAAAATATAAAAATCAATGGGAGTTTCTTAGCTCTTTCTTGAAGTCAGTTAGACAACTTTACCAAACGAACTGAAGAAGGAGTCAAACTTCTATGCTATAAAAATGTGCTTGTAAGTACCTTGCCAGTTACTTTTAACTAAAGTTTTCCTAAAATAAGATGATGTATGAAGGCTCTATCACTTTGACCTTCAGCACAGACTCTAGGTTCCCCATCTCTATTGGTATCATCATTTATAACAAAACCTCCTGAAAGGTCAGGGCCGAACCATGGCAAAGAGCAGACATTGTGTCAGGTTATCTCAAGGGATATTTGGCTACCAAAACGCCCTGGGGTGAACTAAGCTCAGTGAGAGGTACATTTGCAGTAATTGCCACTGAAAACTGATTGGAAGTGGGGTAGGAGAGGCTCCATTGTCTTTGTCATTACTTGCAGCCAAAGAAATCACATCATTATTTCCAAAGGAGACTCTGGTCAGACGTTTCATTTGAAAACTGTCATTTTACAAATGTTTAATTACTTCTCAAATGCAAAGGATGACTGCAAATTTGTAATCTGTCGTGTAAGAAGCTATCAACCTCCACCTCCTTGAGTCACTGGAAAGAAAAACATTTTGCATAGAAAATTAAAGTGGTTTGATCACTTTGTATGCAAAATGATTTTTCTGTCTTCCCCATGGCTTTGTTCTCTGATCTCATCTGTACCTCAGGGGAGACTTCCAAGTTGAAGCCCCACAGTGAGGAATGGCTTCTCTCTCTTCCTGCTACGTTCATTCCAGGTATTCAAGATTCATTTTAGTTCAAGCAGCACGGCTAAGAAATCATTTGAAAATTAGGTTCTGATTTTAATTAGGAGAACTCCATGGCATTTCTCTGAGATCCTTTGAAGACCTAGCTCATTTGGTTTTCATGTAAAGTTTGAAGCTAGGATAGTTTTTAATGGGGGCAGTTGTAGTTTCTAATGATGTTGTGTATTCATTTTATCTTGACAAACACAACTGAGTCATGCAGGGCTCTGGATTTAGGTCCAGAAAGGCCACAAAATGAGTAAGGAGAGATCCATGATGCTTACACTCCACTGATCTCTCACCTGGAATGTCCCACCACCACCTATTTAACTAACCTAACCCCACTGTGGGTCAGCTCCAATGCCCACCTCTTCACACAGCTTCCCATGATACCTATAACCAGAAGTAACCATGCCCTCCCTTGGATTTCACATATCTCTTTCTCCAGAATATTCTCCTACCACGGACAGTTCATAACCATGGGATATGATCTTTGTTTTCTTCTTCTCTCCCCAAATAGACTTTATCTGAAGACAAACTTTATATCTTACTAATTTTGTGTTTCACCAAAGACAAGTGTACAAGCACAAGTAACATGTGCATTATATTAATGAAATTAAAAAGTTCCTCAAATTGTTTATATCCTAACAATAGGACATAGTAAGAGAGAAAGGAGGAGGAGTCCATTTTGAAATGGAGAATGGCCAGTGAGTGTTATGAGATAGAAACCAGGTCTCTGTGGATTCAAATGAGAGACATTAGTAATCTGATTGGAAGAATCAAGAACAGCTCAAGGCTAGGGTAACTGCCTGTCCTGTTTCCCAGGACTCAAGGGATTTCCAGGACAGAAAAACCTGAGAGAGTCCCAGACAGACCTTGAGGAGTTGTCACTCTGCTCAGACTGAAGCTCATTTACAGTAGAATGCGAGGGGACATCTCAAAGGAGAAAGCCTGCCCAGCACCAGAGAAGTGTCACAGGGCTTCTGGAGGGAGTTACTCCCAGGCTAAATCATTAGCATAAATTATATTCAGGAGTGAGGTGGAACATAAGATTAGAAAGGAAGGAGAGGCTCTGTAGAGACAGGTCATAGTATGACCTTTATAAACCTATCAATAAGCAAAGGGAGGCATGGAGAACAGGGACAGGGGGTGCTAATAAGTGATTTGTCTGGATTTCTTGGCAGCCAATTTTGACACTTTTTTCAGCACCATGAATAATACTGATTCCTACACCTTTCCATGAACAACTCCTAGAGAGACAAAGTGTTGGTTCAGAGTCTATCTGCTGTCTAGAAAAATGGCTTCCCTTCCTGTTGATTCAAGTTTTGAGTCCATTCAGGACTTTGTCAAGATAAGCAATAAAGAGAAATTGAGGCTGACAGTAGTTCTCATACCAAACAAGCCATTTGGAAACCTGAGTGTTTTGGGACAGGCATACATTGGTCTTGGACACCCTGTCCAATGACCTTGCATAAGAGCACTCTAAACCCACCACCGCAGTGATACTTATCTGTTTACTCTAGGAGAGGAGTGAGGTCAGCACTCAGGGCTACAGGTTGACCCTTAAGTGTCTGAGAGCAAAAACAGGGGAAGGAAAAGTCCCACTTCTGCACAGTCTCTGCTCGTGGAAGCAGAAAGGCTGTGGTCTAGGGTTTCTAACCTTTGTGCTTCATTATTTATAATGCCAAAAAGTGTATAATTATTTCCAGCAAGTTTCTCTATGGCTACTAAAGGGTATGGTAAGGTAACAGGAACTTGGATGTTGTTTTTGCTATATGCACTAACTCTTCACTTGGGGCTGAAGATCCCTAATGGGTAACTAAGAGGAGGATAAAAGCTTGGCATGTCTGCCTTCATACCACATCTGTCTTCTTTTGCTACCTTAAACTTGGGGTTAGATTCCTGCAACTTTGCACACAGAAATGGTAGTCATGTAAGGAGTGTTCCTCTATAACTGGTATTCCTCCCCCTTCAAGACTAAAGCAAAACATCATTTGCAAGGACATCAAAAGCGAGAGATTGGAAGCCACCAGCTTTTATAACATGTTCCAGAACAGTGGACTGGTGCCTAGACATCTCTAATCATTTCCCTAAGTCTGAAGGAACTCCATCTTGCCTTTCGGACTTATTCTGTTCTCTTAGTGATTCTCTTCTGCAGTCACCTTGTAATCCAGGACAACAGATCTGATCTATAAGCATCCTGTGACTGTACCCAGGCAACAGCAACTTTCTTATGGCCAACAAGGTTCCTCATGGCTGCCCTGAGATAATGATCAACCAGGCCACAGTTTGACCAAGACTGCTTGACTATTCATACTTCTTGTTCCTGCATTTGTTCATTTTTTTTTTTAGCTCCTTGAAGACAGGGTTGAGGATACTTGATTCTCCTGGTCATTTCTATTATGAGTATGCCAGATAAATTCCTTTCCTCTCTCACCATTTTCCATTTGGCTTATTATAACAACTGGCTGGACCTGATCTGTTGGGGGCACCCTAGATTCTGGCTTCTGGTCCAGGACTCCAGTAATAGTAACCAGCTGTTCACATGTTTACTGAAGGCTAAAGGAGAACTAATGTGATTGATTTTTATTTCACAAAGAAGAATTGAGGGTGGAGTTCAGGATGAATTTTCTTATCTTACCTAGAAAATAAAATGTGTTGTTCATATTCAAAGATCTTTTTATCCTTGGAACTAAAGTTTGGATGGTACTAAGTTCCTATGTGGAGTTGCTGTGTACTCAGTAATGAACACGCACTTATTAAGTATAAGTGTGAGCCAGGGATGGTGGTACATACCTGTAATCCCAGTACTTGGGAGGCTGAAACAGGAAGATCACAGGTTTGAGATCAGCAACTTAGTGAGATCCTGTTTAAAAATGAAAATGGGTGGGTGTATAGCTTGGAGGTAGAATGCCTCTGGATTTAGTGCCTAGTACAAAAAAAAAGTATAAGTGTGTAATATAAATAGCTGATATTTACTGGACATTAAATATAGTTTTCAATTTTGTGCCCAAGTGACAAACTAAGCCAATCCTAACTCATCTTATTTTTCTCAAGCTTTACATGAATAACACCCTCCAAGACACATTTATCCTGAGGATCTCCTCAACTTGCTAATTCAGACATAGTCCATTTATCAGAACTGGAAAGATGTTGGAGGAGAGAATGTAACAGAAGGTGGAAGCTGGGAGTTTATAACAGGCAAGGACTGAAGACAAAGGCTAGCAAGATAAAAATGGGTCACAGAAGCAGCAAAAATTTCAGAAGCCAAAGCAGGTTAAACCAGAAACAAATGCTCCTCTGGGAAGTGCAGAGACTACAGGAAATCATGATGGGATGGAGCTGAGGGAAGTGTATCCCTCACAGCTAGAGCAAACACGTATTTGCATAGAGCCTGTGCAGTGTTGGTATATGGATGGATTCTTTCATCCATTTTCCATTCTTTGTTGTTCTCTGTGCAGAAAATTCTGCTTCTAGAGAGCCATCAAATCTCCAGAGTGGCTTCACACAGTATTCAAGACAAAACCTCAACTCATTCTGGACAGCCCAGTTGAAGGTGGTTAGAGGAAACTAGTGAGTACGCTATGCATCCAGAAGCTTACTTCTAGAAAATATCACATTTCTAAAAGGTGATTTAAAGTTAAATGGGGCAGAACAGATGAAAAGAAACTGGAGAAAAATAATCCCTTCTTGTGCAGAGGAAATGGCATGGGATGGACTGCCGCTGCTCAGGGATGTCCCGCTATTTGCACATCTAGGTCTCCTCAAGTCCTGGCTGATGGCTATTATAGAGAAAAGCAAAAGACATTGTAATCCTGCTCTCTAAAAAACCCACAACTGGATACATACCCTTTTACAAAAGTAGGAGCTCACTGTTCAAGAACCTAAAACAGGACATCTTCATTGAACCTTGAATCAATTCCAGCAAACCTCAAAGACAGCTACATTTTTAGAAGGTTGCAAGAACTGCATAATCTCAAAATATGCATACAAAACAAAACCAAATAACTGATTCTTTATACCTATCATTTACCTATAGGAGATCTCTCTTGAGATCCTTCTCTGCTAAACTGTAGAGACACTAAAGAAAGTCAAGAAAATAGATACTAGAATCATGGCTTCCTTGAATAACATATTCTAGGATTATCAGCACATGTTAAAAGATAAAATAAAGACCTTTTATTAGCAGGAAAGGAAGCAGTCATATTCAGCCTTGCAATGAATTTGGGAGAAAATGCATAATTTTTACTTGAGGAAAAAAGAAATAGTTAATAGTATCAATACATGCAGAATAAAGAAAGAAAGAAGGATTCTGAGAAACCAAGTTAAGGTTGTATGAAATTTATAGTAGCACCCACAATATGAGGGTGATCTGGCTTGGAATGCAAGTTTGAGCATCTCTTAATATCTCATATTTGGTCCACTGTTGTATTTTGTTGAGTTCTCAAGTGCTTCTCTTCTCATTTCATTCTCTCTCTCTCTCTCTCTCTCTCTCTCTCTCTCTCTTTGTGTGTGTGGTACTGGGGACTGAATCCAGAGGCATTCTACCTCTGAGCTACACCCTGAGCACTTCATAAAATTATTATTTTGGAACAGGTTCTCACTAGGTTGCTGAGAGTCTTGCTAAGTTGCTGAGGCTGGTCTTGCACCTGTGGTACTCCAGTTTCACCTGTAATACCAAGTACTGGGACTATAGGTGTGTGCCGTCATGCCTGGCTTCAAGTACTTATTCTTAAAAGTGAAATAATATGTGTCCAAACAAAAATGTTCTATCTAATATCCAGAACATCAATGAACAAAGTCAATCTATGTTAACTTTAAAATGAACCTGATAAAATAGAGGTTGTAATCCTCTTTGCCCAAGGAGAAAAAATGCATTCAGTCCCTCCAATGTATGACCCCAACCAATTTTCCTCTCCTGGTCCTCTTTGGCCCTTTGCACTGATGTGCCCTGACACTACTTGTTTGTGTGTTTGTTTTACCATCTTCTTCATAGACCTTGCTCTCTCAACATCTTTAGGGATATAGTCTACCCAAAATGTTGAATCTTAAAAAATACAGAAAAATACCTTACACATACTAAATAATCTATTTATTTGAGGTGTGTAAAGGAAAACAAATACTTCTCTAGAATTCAATTTACATTCAAAGGCAAAATCTTCAAAGTGGCATTGATGATGAGATATTCATTTCCCCAATAAAATTTTACTGGGGATATTAAAAGCTAGGGGTTGTATCCAAGAAAATGTAGGCATATGGAAACTGTTCATTTTCATAAGCATTTGTTCATTGGACATTTTCACAAGTCCAATAATCCACTGAGCCTTCCATTTTTATCACTAACTGTTTTAACACTGATTACTTTAACAAGTACTTCCTAACACACATGCTACTGAGTGTTTGACAGCTTTTATTGCCACAAGACTGATTAGCTGCAGTGCTCAATTAAAATTAAAATATGACATGTTCATTACACATATAAATAATGTACATATATTTTACTCAAGGAACACCTAAATTCCACAAATAATTTTTAAAATGGGAAAAATAGTCTTTAGGTTTCTAGGAAATTGCCTTTCAATTAATCAACTTGTTTATTTTAGATGTGTTTATGGTATGGGTTACAGCAGATATGATAGGACAAAAAAAAACAATTCTTGAAGGGGCAAGATGCCTACTGGATTCTGTGAAGGATCTAGAAACTTGGTATTAGTGGTCTCTAATCACTGTAGCATAGAGGAAAGGAGCATAATTATGGTTTTGTCCTCAAACAATTCAGGTAGGGATTAAATGAAGTAATACATGCAAATTAGTTAGCAAAGTTCCTAGCAGGAACTAGAGAGAGATAAGCTATTACTAGCTTTAGGAAAACAGTATATAGAGAAAATCACTGTAGGCAAAGTCTACATTTTAGTTCTAGGAAGAAGGTTAGTAATCAAGAGATGATAGATGATAGATGATAGATGATAGATGATAGATAGATGATAGATAAATAGGTAGATAGAGGGATCAATAGATAGATAGATAGATAGATAGATAGATAGTGATCAGTGACAGCAAAAGCCACAGTACAAGTGGTATAAAAGCAAATTGACATGAGGCGAAGAGTCAATGAGTATAAACTCCACTCAAAGAAGTAGGTCTGTTTATGGCTATTTGGTTCCCCTATCACCAATTTGGGTAGCAATAAAGAAATCATTCCAGACTTTTCTCTGGGACATTGATCAACCCAGAGTAATTCTACCTATACTTGATAAAAATATCTTGTTACACTTGCTATCTCATTCTAGCTTCCTTTTTGGAGGCACAGCTTGTACTGTGTTTTAAAATCAGACATGAACAATCTTTGTTAACTGAAGACCCTAGCAGCAAAAGGAAATTCAGCCAGTCATTGTACAGTTGAGACTTTTATACATACATAGTGGCGAAAAAATGCATAAATTGATTTAAAAATTCATAGTTTGCACTACTGAAATATAGCTCTCTCTTAACATAAAGCTGATAGAATATGGCTTTACTTTCTGTTATCACAGTTATTTCCATTATATCTATTCCATGTAGAGGTCTGAACACAGGAATTATAAAGTCTATACTAATATATGAATGACTATACTAGCCTAAACAAGATAATCCTAGATAGGACTTAACTGATGGCAGAGCAGGTCACCTACAGATACTGAAAGAGCCTGGTTTTCAACCTAGGTACACCTACCACTGTGAGTGAATCTAGACACAGCAATTCCCATGAGGCCTAATCAACCTGAGTAATTTATATTCTTACAATATGCCCCCACCCTTTGGAAGACTTTATACTGACCAAGCAAGCCCTTTGTATCACACACATATTGTTGTATATTTTGAACATGGTATTATAACTGTATGTGTCTATCTCCCTTACTACATTGTTAGTAACTTATAAATGGGTTTCCTTTGTTTTTATATTTCTAGGCACTTAGTTCATGCCATATCAATGAGAGGCACACTATAAATGTTTTCTGAGGAACTGAGTATCTTCTGTCCCATACTGAACTCTGCACTATATAGCTATTTAGCTTTTTGAAGAAAAGTGGTCTTAGTTGCTATCTAACTTACTGTGTTCAGTGCCCCTTGTAGAAAACGAATTTAGAAATTCATGGTTTCCGTGTCAGTCTTCACTTTAGAATCTGATATTATTAGCACTAGAGTCCTTTGCCAACCTCAGTCCATTGACGAGGCTGGGATAGACATCTTAGCAGCCACTTAGCTGCTCCAAAAAAAGTGAACTTCCTCATACACCAGATCCATATTAGAAATCTCCTGATGGTAGAGACTATCTTAAACAACTCAGCCAAAGCAGGACATGGCAGAGCAGGTGCCTATGGATCCTGCAAGAGCCTGACTTTAGACACAGGTACATGGTCCATCAGTGAAGAGAATCTAGACACAAACAACTTTTATGTGACCATTGCCTGTCTGGCCTTTGTACTGTTGGTGTGTGATACTTACTTTGGACACAAAAGGAACTTAACAAATGTCTACAGGAAAAAAAATGTAATATTTAAGAACCTTATTATTCAAGGTGGAGTGTAAATCCATAAACAAAAGTTCAAGCAAAGGCCAAAATCTAGGTTGCCAGTCTGGAAGTAGTAACATACAGAAATAAAATTCAGCAACAGAGTGAGCTGCCAGCAAATGTTAAAAAAAAAAAAAACCTGCTGAACAAGGGCAACAACTTAGTCTATGGGCTAAATTCTTTTTGAAACTGAAATTAAGGGTAGTAACTCTAGTCACTGAAAGATGGAGGCTCCCAGGTCCTGAGCAGCCTTATCAGCAGGACTGATTTGATATGGACTTAGAAAAAGACTGTCATATGATTCTAGATATTTCTCCCACTTTGAGAGAACTGGGAATAAAACAGGGAGGTGGACTGGTCTCAGTAATCAGGCTTAAAAATGTCTCATCTGCCAAGATTAGGAGAAAGTGGAAATAGGAAGGCAGCAGGCACATCATTAAAGGGGCAATTGTGTACATCTTGTAGACTGGAGATTTTCACTCAGACTCATAGGAAGAAATCAGCTTCAAATTTAGTGGGGAAAAAATTTGGCTCTTTTTCTTGCTTTAACAACTACCAAAATAAGAAATATATTAATAGGTAATACGAGCTTGACCTAGTCATCCGTCTCGGTGCTGAAAAGCTTGGCGAGCTGATGGCATGACATTGAGGAGACCAGGATTATATAAATGATACTCAAACCTCCTCACCAAGAAGGCAGCTAGTAAGTAACTCAACTACATTTCTATACCAAGGTATTAAAACCTTTGAAAATTGTTTTCTTTTTTTTTTACACTGCAAAATTGGATTTGTTTCTCTCTTTACAGGTGAAGAGAAAAATATTTATGAAGCTTATTAGTGAGCAGACAGCACTTTACCTGATAAATATAAATGATCCCTGAGCCTCCCAGTGTCTTCTTTACCATCTCCCAGGGGAACAGAGCGGGGTTCTTACACATTAAAATAAATCTTCAGTGCTTTATAACCATGAGTCCTGAACGGGTTGAATGCAGTGTCAAGAAGATTATTCAGAGTTTTTCTTCTCCACTCACAGTTTTGTAACCTTAATTTAGCGTATCCTCACATACACTATTTCCTTTCTGAGAAAAGCTGGAGTAAATGCTAGTCAAGAGGCATTATATAGAAAGCTTACTTGCTTGGAAGGATCCCTTCTCTATGGCAGGATACATTCTAAGGGGAGGCTGAGACTGCCTTAGATTCCCAGGTCCTGGAGGTATTGTAGCTAGCTAGCGAAATGAAGCACAAAGCTACCCAAACCTGATGATGTAGGCCCTTTCTTCTACCTAAAATATCATGTGGCAAATATCTGTACAGTGGAATGTTTACCTTGAATTGCTCAGATAATTGCTTTAACTCTGCATTTCTCTTTACTAACACAGAGCTATTCTCTGAGAGACTTCAGAGAGACTCGTTTTAATCTGGACGTTAAGGAAATAACAATTTTCCAAAGCATCATCTATCCACAGACAATTTAGAACAATTTTATTAAAAAAATAATAAAAGCACTTACACAGACCTTAAAAATATGAAGATAGCAGCAAACAGGTAAGTAGGTGTGCATGACACTCATTTGCATATGCAATCAGGCACTTTGGAAGCATATGCCCAATTGTGCATGTAAAGACTGGTTTCAATTTGCACTTTATTGCTGCAAACAATGGACATCGTATATCCTGGGGGTCTATTTTCAGCATGCAGTTTTATAAATTTACCATTTCAGCTGTCTTTTCCTTAAATGTGAATGTGGCCTGAAAGCTGCTTTCTCAAGTTCAACTTCCTGCTATGTGACTCTGTTTGGGGAGATTCCAAAGGATGACTTATGGTCATCATTGTCTGGCAACCTTCTGTGGGCTTCCAAGGGCAGTGGGGTAGAGAGAATAGAAGAAATGCTAAGTTTTAAGAAAGTATTGCTTGTTGACAGCAGAGATTATCTTGTTTGATAAAATCAATTTTGTTGACAGCACAATCTGAGATCTCCCTTGAAGTTGATTTTATCAAGATAATACATTAAGTTATGTCTGACAGTCAGAGTTTGGTCAACACAACAAAAAAAATTCTGTCAAATTTCTCTGCAGGGCAAGACATACATTTTGAATTCTTGCCTTTTTTCTTTGAATAAAACTCCATTTTAGAAAGAAAAAAATGACAACAAAATATACTGGGAAAAATGAGTCTTTTTTTCTAATTTATGTGCTTCAAAGAGTACTTTTCATATAAGTCATCAATCATTCCTAATCCTTCCCGACATTTGACAAAAGTTTTTTTGTTTGGTTGATTCACTTTTTTTTCCCTCATAAACAAGGCATAGGAGAAAGCAGATTAGGAATAATTTAAGTGTCCTTTAGGACTTTTCAAATCTATACCAATTTTCACTTTGCAATGACAGAAGGAGCCATATTTTATTTGAAAAAATAAGCAGACTTCATAGTTTTAGACTGAGGAATTTCAATTTACACATTGTTTACAAATGTTTCCAGGGAGGAGACTTCTAAATAATTTCCTATCACTATTCTACACCCCAAAAATTGATCCTAGAGGAATACCCTATTCTGTAATATTCATGACATAGTGCTTCTGCTTCTTAGTTAAAAATTGTATTGGCTCACCAAAGACAATTGCATGGGTCTTATACCACTGAGATCTCTGGGAAAAGGTTCCCCTCTGATTATGAGCTACTCTGCAGAAGAGCTTGTCCAACGGTGGACAGTCTTGACTTGCATGTAAAGCTGACCTAGACTCTTGTGTTCTGATCCTGAATATATGGACCCAGTGAATCCTCACCAACAAATTGGGTAATTGTGGAAAAATGTGATTTCACTCTCTGGGACTTGGTTTGGACATCAGCAGAGATGAGGAAGCAGCACTGAATAATCACCAAGGTCCAGAACTAATACTCTATTGATCTGTTAAATATATCACTTTTCACTGAGCAGCCCACCCTTGAAGCCTGGGCTTATTGGCAATAGTATTTAAGTTGGAATCTTCCTTTGCTTTATTTTACTTTGGAGAGCTAATGAGAACTCAGAAACACATGCAGTATGCAGTCCGTAGGGACTCTCATCTGTTGTTTGCTGTGCAGAATGCTTCATGCGTGCAGATGTCCTTTGTGTAACTTTCACGTGTGATCATGGCGGACATTGTTGCTTACCTCTTCAGTAGCTATTCCTGCCACCGACAACCTTCTTCCTTAATGGCAAAGGACAGTTTCTTCTAAAGAGGCTCAAATACCAGAAACTCACTTTCTGAGACTCCTTTGCAACTAGGAAGGACAGTGGCAAGACATCAAATCTTAATTAGCAGGACTTGTGGGAAAGTGAGAACTGATATCTAGAGAAGCTTTCTCTCCTTAACAAAAAAGAGACACAGAAGAAAAAAGCTTCCTTTTTTTTCTTCTGCTAAGTATTGTTGTGTCTACATGTTTGCCTGCAACTTCTGCTACCATAGTTTGACCCTGATGGTTCAGGCCACAAATTGAGAAAAGACAGGAAGAGCCTAGATTTTGAGACTATAATTGCAGCCCTCACTTGTATCCACCCTATTTATCAAAAAAGATAATAAATATATTTACTGCTAAACCTCTTTTTGTGTCAGAAGGGAATACTACTGATGTTTCTTTTACATGAGAGAAATTCTACCAAGTAATGCCCTGGGCTTTTCTCATTGCCCTCACTTCCAGTCCTAATGCCTTCTACTCCTCACATACCCCTCACCACCAAAGGAAGAGGCATAGCTTAATGTGATGAGTGGTCCTCGAAGGAAAAGCAATATGTGTCAACCCCTTTCTTGCTCTTGGTCCATGAGCAATAATTCCAACATTGGCCCCATGCTGTGCAATGGAAGAAGCCAGCCTCCCTCCATGCCTGGACTCTCCCAGCACATCTTGTGACTGGAGGTATGGGTATCTCCGTTTGAGGTTCCGTGTTAGAATTTCAATTTGCCTGAAGACATAAACCACCTTCTCTACTTTTAATACCTCTCAATCAGGAATGAAGATGCAATTTTCATCTCATCTATCTTCTCCTTTTATATGTCTTAGGCTGTATTGAACTTGAGCAGTACAAAGAGATACTACTAATTGCCCCCTCAAACATCAACCATTTTGTGTTGTTACTTGCCTCGGAAAACATTTTGGTGTGTTTGGATATTTTTGGATAGACAAGGACAGCCTTCAAAGTGAGGACAAACTTTGCTTCCTAATGAGCCTCTGTCACCCCAGTTCAGGACTCAGTTCCCACATGATTCTGGTTGCTGATGAAATGACTCACTGTCAGGAGGAATTCAGGAAATAAATTTGTCATCTTAGATTTTCTTCCCCAATATGGCAAGAACATCTTTAGTTAGGTATTCGGTAGATGTACAGAAAAGGCTGAACAGTCATACTTCTTTATATTCCCTGGTGATGAAGCTCCTCCCTGCCCATCTGAAGAGTTGGAATGAGTCCAGATTTGAGCAACAGCTATGCTGAAGGCAATGACTTAACGCTTACACGTGGGCATGATCGAATTTGCATAGCTTGGCTAAGTGACAACTGAGAGGCAGATATGACAGAGGAGATACATATTTCACATACCAGAGAGAGAGAGAGAGAGAGAGAGAGAGAGAGAGAGAGAGAAAGAGAGAGAGATTACCTAGCCTTGCCAAAGGTGAAGAAACAGAAAAAGACAGAAAGAAATAGAACCATTCAAGCTAAATATCACAGAACCATTCAGGAAGAGACTCTTTTGGGGCTACATTATGTTCTGGGGAGAGAAGATGATATAATGAAAGTAATATAGCCGCTGGAGAGAGATAGACTTCAGTTCAAGTCCCAGCTCTATTACTTAAAAGACATCTGACCTTACAAAAATTACTTTATCTTTCTGAATATAAATTTTATCATCTTTAGCATGGAAATAATATTACCTGATCTTCTTATGTCACAGAGTTGTGAAGGTCTAACGAGTTAATGAATGCAAAGGAAGCTTTTAAATTATAAAATATTATATAAATGTCAGATAATGCTTTGATGGCAGTTTTGCAAATTCACAATCTCCTCCTTGCCATTCGCCCACCCAACCCCACCCCCAAAAAGGCACTAGAATAAGGATGTCTCAGGGGCCTAACAAGATGCTGCCCAAATCCTCATGTGACACATGATGCTATGATTCTTTTGGGTTTTTTCAAGCTGGACTCAGATTCCCTATCCTAGGGATGTTTACATCAGGGGCTCATTCAGGCAGAAACCATTTTAAAATCCCAGCCTGGATCAGCATGATTGCCAAATTTTCATTTCTAGTGATGTGCATTGTCAACAAACCGAAAACCTGGACAAAACTCATGATTCAATGGCCTTCTAAAGATAGATGCTTACAATCTCAAAGAAGTCTTGTGTCTTAACAGAAATACACACACACACACACATACACACACACACACACATACACACACACACCAAACAAATAAACAAACAAAAGTTATTGCTTCGACTGTGCTTTTAACAAATACTCCAAGATACGTATTGCTGTGCTATAATATTTTATGTTATGTCGTTATGTCTTCTGCTTTTAAATATATTTCCTCATATTACCAATTTAATAAATTTTTATAATATGTTTATTATAGTGTATATTTGCTTCGATAAACAGAGTTAAATATGAATATTTTTCTTGTGAAACTAGTTTTGGGATTCTTATCTCAGTTTTTAAAATATCTTTCTGCCACTTTGGAAAACAGTGTGGAGGGTTCTCAAAATAATGGCAATGAAGCTACCATATGACTCAGATATACCACTGCTGAATATCTACCCAAAAGAATTGAAACCAGACTACCATAGTAATGCATGCATATCTATGTTTATAGCTGCATAATTCATAATTGCCAAACTATTAAATCAGCTGAGTTGTCCATCAACAGATGAATGGATTACAAAATTATGGGATATATACACAATGGAATTCTACTCAGCCATAAAAATGAACAAAATGATGTAATTTGCAAAGAAATGGATGGAACTGGAGAATATTATGAAAAGTGTGATTAGTCAGTCACAAAAAATGAATGGTTGGATGCTCTCCCTCCTATGTGGAAGCTAGGGAGAAGTTAGGACACAGAAGGGACTCCAGACAAAGGAAGAGAAACTTTAGTGGAGTGAAGGAGGGGACCTAACTGAGGGAGATGGGAGGGGGGAGGAAGATTTGAAGAGGGAAACACCTCAATGGACATGATGTACATGCACAAACTTATCAAAGCCAATCACTGTGCTGAGCACGGGAAGGTGGGGAGGAGAGTGAGTAGGGTGGGAACTAGGGGAAGGCTCAAAGAGTGCTGTGTGCATGTATGCTTCTATCACACATCTTGACGAACTTCATCAAGATGTATGGTTACAATGCATCAATAAAAATATCTTTTTGCAAATCTATGAATATATGTATCCTAGTAAATTTATGTATATATGTATATAGATAGATAAATAAATGGATATAAATTATATATGAAGCCAGGCGTGGTGGCGCACGCTTGTAATCTCAGTACTTTGGGAGGCGGAGACCGGAGGATCCGGGTTCGCGGCCAGCCTCAGCGCTCTCTCTCTCTCTCTCTCTCTCTCTCTCTCTCTCTCCCTGTCTCTCTCTCTCTCTCTCTCTACCTAGTGAGGCCCTCCACAACTTCATGAGACCCGGTTTCAAAATAAAGTATAAAAAAATAGGGCCAGGGGTATAGCACGGAGGTAGAATGCCCCTGGGTTCAATCCCTGGTACCGCAAAAAAAAAAATATATATATGAGGTTATTTTCATTTTTAACATTTAAGGTTTAACCCATTTCTTAATTCATATGGATTTTCTCTCTCTCTCTCTCTCTCTCTCTCTCTCTCTCTCTCTTTGGCCCCCTTTGATACTAGGGATAGAACCCAAGTACATTCTGTCTCTGAGCTAACACCTTCAGCCCTTTTTATTATTATTATTTTATTTTGAAATAGGGTCTTACTAAGTTGTGGGGGTCTTGCTAAATTGCTGAGGCTGGCCTCTAACCTGCAATCCTCCTGTCTCAGCCTCCCAAATACTGGGACTACAGGCATGTACCACTGTGCCTGGCTGTATTTTTTCTTGAGATAAAATTTACACGTCACAGATGTTAAGTATACAATTTGATGAAATTTGAAGTGTATGCACTCAATAAACCAATACCCAAAACTAGTGAAGAATATTTTCTCAAAACATTCTATCATAACTTTCCTTCAGAAGAAACCACTGTTTTTTTATTTCTATCATCATACATTCATTTTGCCTAATTTTAAGCTTCATATATATGGATTTATATCATATATGCCTATTGTGTCTCACTTCTTTCAATTAACGTGTTTCTGAAATTTTTTGCTACATTGTATACAGCCATAGTCTAAATTACTTTTCTTTGCTGAGTAATGCTTTATTGTATGAATATATAACAATTTATCAATTCCCCCACTGATGTATAGCTGGATTGTTTCCATTTTTTGTTATAATGAATGAATCTCTTACAAATATTCTTGTACAAGTCTCTTTGTAGACATATGTTTTCATTTGTCTTATGTAAATACCAAAGCATATAATTGCTAAATCATGGTGGAGATGCACGTTGAGACTTATTTAAAAAACAACAAATGGGTTTAAATTCATTGTACTTTCCTATGCTCCTACCTGTAAGGCTTGAGAATCACAGTTACTCTGCCTCCTCAGCAATGCTTGGTGCTGCCAGTCTTCTAGTTTTAGCTGTTCTAGGAGGTGTCCAGTGGTACATACTCTTTGTCCTCAACCATGAGAACATACACATACACACATACACACACACACACACACACACACACACAATTTGTGTCCTACTCTTTTAACTTATCATTGTAACATACACATTCTCTCATCTTACCAAATTCCTTATAAATACAACTTTAATGGCTGCAGAATAATCTACCATTTCTATGCTATCAAAATAGCATTTTTACTGTCATAAACAACAATGTGATGAACATCTTTACACAATGACAACTGGACTTTGGTTGTTAGTAAAAATCACAGGTGTATATCACTAGCTTAAGGGATAAAAACATTTTAAAGGCCTTGGGTACATACTGAAAACTGCTTTCTCAAGTAATTTACACCACACCAATAATGCATATAACTATGCTCTTTTTATCTACAGATTCCCCACCACTAAATGTTCTAGTTTTTAAAATGTCAATATAATAATTGAAAGAAGACATTTTAATGTACAGTTTCTTCATACTTAAGTGAATTATATTGCAAACATACTTGGGGTAATAATTTTTACATCCTCATTTTTGGAATATATACCCCCATTTCTTATTTTGTTAATCTATTAGTGCTTTTTATTTACTTTAAATCGATTATTATAACCTACTTTATAGAATGATGCTATTAACCCTCTGCTTAACATTTGCAGTCAATGTTTTTTTTTTGTTGTTTTTTTCTCTCTCTCTTTCCAGTTTTCTTAACTGGGACAACCTCCCACAGACCAAAGATGACACCATGCCATAAACTGAAGAATATGACAAACTCAATGCCGCACCTGGGGCCAACTAGGAAAAAGCAAAATAAAGCAAAAAATCATTTTTAGGTGTTTCTGACATTTTAAAAGAGGATTTTATTGATGTCATAAAAGAGAGCGGTTATGTTGCAGGATTTTGTTACTAATTTCTGAAAGTATCTTTAGAGTTACTCCCCATTTTTATATGTAATAAGGACATCACTAATGCAGAGAAAACCACATTGAAAATTAAATGTAAGTTTGCTGGTCATATTAAAGTTCATGTCCGTAGAGTGCAAGTTGAAAGCGGAGGCGATGGTATAGATGTATACTAATTCTCACAGTGAGGCTACATAAACAAGCCAAGTTATAAACTCCAAGCAATAGGTTGCTTTAATCAGATACTTGGGATTTGTTTTAATCAGGTGAGGTAAGACATGCATACCTGGAAAAGTCTGTCACAAAGGACAAGTTTACTACACTCACAGGTCTCAAGACACAGAGGCATGCTGCCACGCCAGGCCACCTGGAGAAGGACCAGGGTTGCTCAGGAGACAGAGGGAGGGAGGGGAAATCATGGGCAAGAGCTTTTTTTCTTTCCATGGGAAAGAAAGGGCAAGGTAGTGCAATCTGGCTTAGCATGTGTTGCTCTGAATAATTTGAGTGATCTTGGGGATATCAGGGATGCCCCTAATTATCTGGTGCTTAGCTCTGGAGTGATCAGGGCTGTCAGGGAGGGGAGCCCAAAGTGCTAGAGTCTGATAAAGGAGGTGGTAGGAGTTATGGGATCTGCACTGGTTGCTTTACATATGAAAGGTTGATTTACTAGTAGGTGAGTTGCTTATCTCTCTAGGAACCTGGCAGATTAATCGATCCCTAGAGAGAGTGATCAACTTTAGGGTCAGCATGTCCCCAGATGCCAAAGCATCAGAACATAGAAAATAAAGACTCACTTAGTACACACATTCACATTTCTTTATGTTTTGGATAGAATTTGAAAAATGTTCTTTGTCAACATTAAAATCATACTTTTCTTCTTAGCTTCTTATCTAAACCATCTTCAGTCTAATCACTCTCCCTTTGGAGTGTACCCTGTATTGCTCCTGTATTCTTCTCTGCTCACCTCTTTCTCATCCCTCCTTACTCCTGTCAAGTTCCTGCCATACCTCCCACGAGGCCTTCCGGCCTCCGTCTTTTCCTCTCTCGGATCTCTGCATACCCAGAGCATTCCAGTCTTCTTTAAATACTGTTTTTCCCAGGCCATTCACCTGCTTGCAAATTTGTCAATGTTCCCCTATATTCTTTGATATCAAGTAAAAATCTCCAGCCTACACTAAAATACACTTTATCATTTTCTTTTTCTTAATTATTTCCACTTTTCCAAATAGTACCCTTTATACAAGGCCCAGTGCAAGTTCTACCTCCATTTTCAATCACTTGCTCTTTTTTTTTTTTTTGCGGTACCCGGGTTTGAACCCAGGGGTGTTCTACCTCCGTGCTACACCCCCGGCCCTATTTTTTTTTATACTTTATTTTGAAACCGGGTCTCACGAAGTTGCAGAGGGCCTCACTAAGTAGAGAAAGAGAGAGACAGAGAGAGAGAGAGAGAGAGAGCTGAGGCTGGCCGTGAACCCGGATCCTCCGGTCTCCGCCTCCCAAAGTACTGGGATTACAAGCGTGCGCCACCACGCCCGGCTCACTTGTTCTTTTTAACCAAAATCCTCTTCCCTAGATTTATAAGCACCAGCTCTGATTGTATTTCCTGTATTATTATTCATTGTAAATTCATCAGCTTTCCCTTAACTTGGATGCTCCTTGAGGGCAAGGCTTATTTTTATTCACCCCCTGCCAGTCCAATACTTGATCACTACCATCATTTTGTGTACTCTTCTCTCTGTGGAGAACGTTGCCCCAAGACTTAACCAGCTGGGAATCATCTATCTATCATCTGGAATTCAGCATAGCAAAGACCTCCATGAACATGCCAGTTAGTCACCTCTTCCTATGTGAAGCCACAGCATTTTTGTTTGGATACAATTGGATTTCAGTATTTGATTTCATTCGCTATTTCCCACGTCCATCTCCACCACCACAGCACCACAGTGTAGCTTCAGAGACCACACCTTGTACATCATCACACCTCCATGGTCTGACAAATTGTACCATATGTCAAAGATCCATAGTGTGTCTGAGGCATGAATATTCAACACCAGGAATCATAAATACAATACCTACCTCCGATATCCCATCTGTAAAGATTGTTGTAATATTTGGTTTGAATTATTTAACCCCCCTTCGAGGGCACTTTGTATTTTACCTACTGATTAGTAAATCCAATCAAAGAATTTGGGACGTTAGAGCTAGTAGATAATTCATATCACCTCCATAATAATTTTTGTCAGTAATTATATAGATTTTGGGCCATTATCTTTCTTATTTCTCCTGTTCCTAAGTTTTTGAAGCAATTTAATAACCATTTTCCTCTAGTTTGCAACCAAAATACTCTCTAAATTGCAATAGACATATAATGGATCTGCTTATTTTCCTCTCCAGATCTATATTTCTTTCTCTATTTATAGCCTTTCAGCATTGGCAGGTGTGATGTTTCATCATTTGAATATATCATAAAAAGGTCGTTTTAAAAAACTTACACACATACATATATATGTATATATATATATATATTTAGAATCTTCTCTAAAAAATGTTCTGTATATGAGAGATATTTTCAGCAAAAGAATAAATCTGAAAGTATATATAATCCAAAACTGAGGCAGCTTAATTAGTAACTATTTTGTTTTCCAGTCTTATACCAAATAGCAATGAACCCGTTAGCTTGAATTCTAGAGCGGCTCCTACTTCTTCCGCAGAGTTATTTATTTAGGCCATGTCAAGATGCCCTTATTGGATCACTATGTCCAAGAGGAAAACCTATTCATATAGATAAGCTGTTTTTATTTTTTTATTTTTTTTCACCAGCCCCTTCCCATATCTTCTGTGTACCTTATCTGCATTCATGATAAGATAGGCATTTTTTTAAATCAAAATCTAGTCACATTAATCATATTTCTTTCCCAGCTTAAAACCTTCCTGTGGTCTCCAAATTTCTTATCTTTGTATTTAATTCCTCATAGTATCTTACTTTTTACTTTTTGTCTAGCTTTATCTCCCCTTCTGTGCAGCCCTCCCAGGCTCCTGGGAGAATCTTGAATGGGCTGTGCAGCTCCCCGGGCATGCGGCTGCTGTGCCTGTTGTCCCGTGCCTGTGGGCTTATTCCTAATCATCCTCCTGGAATCTGTTCAGCATCAACCCTTCTATATAATGTTTCCAGCCATCCCTAAGGAGATGTGATGATTTCTTCCTCCAAGCTCCACTGTGCTCTGTTCATGCATCTATTATAATATCTGAGGTGTTTTATCTATTAATGGCTATTTGTTTTATTTATACTAAATGTGACACACTCCTTGAAGAGCGCTACATATGGCCTAGAGCTTTACTCATAGGAGAAGTTCAATGAATGTTTCCTGAAAATTTAAATGGAGACAGGTATTTAATCATATAAATAAAATTCAATATAACAAATGCTACAATACAGAACTGGCCGCTATGCATGGAAAAAATAGCCCATAGCTCTACAGCTCTATTAAGGGCATTTCAAAATGGCCAGGGCCCGTGAAAACTCCTAGGACCCAGAACAACTAGGAATTGTGACACGTGCTGGCAGGCATGGCCTGTGCCCCCACACTACAAGCAGGCCACCACTTGGTGCAAATCCCACACCAGTGCTTCTTTGCTGGTCACTGTTCATTTTACTTGACCTGACATGCAAAGGTCAGAGTGACTGTCTCGTGTGGCATAGATAGAAGGGAGCTGAGGCAGGAGGAAAAAAAATCGAAAAGCAAATAAACAAATGAACAAGAAATAGGAGGCACATGGGGGAGTCCAAGTGACAAGAAATTGTACTAAAGCTGTGATTTTGAATATAAAGAAAGACATTCAGATAGTTAAAAGCAGTAGATTTAAACATATTGTTTTAGAAGGAATAAAAGAGGGAAGTGGCAAAGCCTGCTTGTTTCAGGCTTTGGCGACTGGTGAGGGGGGACAGTTGCCAGATAAACATAGACTCTCTAGGTAAATTCAGATTTGAATGTTGAATGGGGCATACTTACACTAGGAAAAGATTTTATGCTTATCTGATAATTCATATTCAACTGGGTGCCCTGTTGTTTTTGTTGTTCTTATTGATAAACCTGACAATCCTAATAATGGAGTGTTGGATAATAAAGAAGAGAAAAGAAAGAGCCCAAGAGTGGGTGGAAAGAACCAAGAGCTCCATGTTGGACATGTGGAGTCAAGGCCACTTGTAGGATACTCAGGTGTTTGTGTCTAGTAGACAACTGCTTAGGACCTCAAGAGCAGTGCCCAGACTGTGGAGTAGTGACTCAGTGAGCTCCGCACACGGGAGTGTGTACAGCAAACAGAGGAAGGTCAGGGCTGGAACCTTGGAAAGACCAAGCATCAAGTAGAATAGAGGAAGAGGCACCATATAATGAGAAGAAGTGGGGAGAAATGCAACAACAATGTAAAGTGCATGGATCACAAAACAAGAAAGGAGAATATTAGTGTGTGTGTGTGTGTGTGTGTGTGTGTGTGTGTGTGTGTGTGTGTGAGAGAGAGAGAGAGAGAGAGAGAGAGAGAGAGAGATACTGGGGATTGAACCCAGGGGCATTCTACCTTTGAGCTACACCCCCAGTCCTATTTATTTTTTACTTGGAAACAGTGTCTCACTAAGTTGCTGAGGGCCTTACTAAGTTGCTGAGGCTGGCTTTGAACCTCTGATCCTCCTGTCTCAGCCTCCCAAGTATTGGCATTACAGGCGTGTGCCACCATGCCTGGCATGAAAAGAGAATATTTCTATAAGGAAAGACTGCCAAACAGCTTCAAAATCCATCGAGAGATGAAGTGTGAGAAGAAATAACAAGGTCAGTGACTTGGTTGTTAATGATAACTTTGATACAAGCAATTTCCATAAGGGTGGGTTTAGAAGCCAATTATACATGCTCTTTCTACCCCCTCAGTCCTCATAAACCCTTGAACCTGGTTACTGAACTCATTTGCCTGCAGTTGCCTTTATGTAAGTCATAGGGCCATTTTTTTCCATGACAGGATAGTTTTATTAATCAATATGTTAAGCCCTGTAAATAAATGATAAATAACAGAGCAGTAAATTGCAAATATTTCCTGAGTGCCTGCTATGATCTAGCCCAAATACTAAGTGCTACAGATAGGTTAAGTGATGCAGAAATAATTCCTAGAGTCAAGGGTCTAAATTCCAGAGTTGAGAAGTCTAAATGTTGAATTGCCAAGAGCAATTCATGACCACTATTAATGACCTCTAATGGGCCTCAAATATCAAGTGCTAAGCATACCTGTAAACCTCAAGTTTGCTTTGTCCCCTGGTAAAGAACAATTGTGTCAGATCTTTCTGTGCAAATGAAACCCATTCCTGAGTCTTATATTTTAAGCAAAAGAGTAACCATAGAAAAGCGATTTATTTTTACTCTCATCATCTTAATGTATTCCAACCAGGCACAGCTGTCCAGATTGACCTGTATGAAGGAAATCAAGCCTAGCCGTGCTCGGGGAGGTGCAGCCTTGGGCTGAGCCTGCCCACCCACACATTTTCAGTATACATCAGATGATATATGATACTCAGTTCTTCCAGATTTTCTCGTTAAAACAGTGTATATAATAAAATGAAAATAACGATGTTATACCTACTGTGTAACCACCTGTCAGTAAATTTATGAACAATTAGAAAATGAAAGTGCTTTCCAGGGAGTAATTTGTAGAAGCAATAAAATGCTCATTTTTTCCCCCAGAAATATAATAGGACAACAACTTTTCACTTTTCCCCCCAAACAGCTTTTGCAATAATTAATCAATTCTGTTTTGTTGTTATTGTTTTTAACGTTTCAGTTCTTCAGAAAACTCCACGTAGGCACAACTGCAGGCAACGAAAGAGCCATTTCAAATTTTTAAGAGAAATGAAGCACGGAGCCCAGGATGTTTCGTGTTTCACAGGTAGTCACACTTCTCAATAAACCTGGGTTTATGCACGCTGGCTCAGGGGTTTTACCACCCAGAAGCAGATGCAGATCTTTGTCTTAGTGGCACAAACACTAAGCCCAAGACACTCATTCAGAATGTATGTGACTTTCTCCTTTGACTTTATTAGCAACTGACCTGAAGTCTCTAACAACCTCCAATAGCAAAAACTGATAATAGTAATTAGTAAAATTTCTGTAGTGCCTTATGTTGGATGAACCATCTTTCTTCTTCACCATTATGCAAGTGAGATGAATGCAAGGGTAAATATTATTTTTGATTGAGGGTTGAGGAAATTGAGGCTTGGAGAGATAAAATGGGTTGTCCAAGGCCTCGCAGTTAACAGAAGGACTAGATATGAAACCCATGCTTCCAACTCCAAACCCTTTGTCTTTCTTCCTGGCACCCTAGCATCCCATCCCAGAGCCGTGTAATCCAAGATGCACTTTCCTTGCCCTCTGGGTTTTTGCTCCCCTGGGGCCCTGCACTAGCACTGGATTGCAGGGCTGGCCAGATGAAGCCAGGAGTGGGTGGCGCCGACCTCCTGCTGCTATAAAACACCAATTCTCCAGCAAAGCCCTGTTTTTCCTCAGAGTAATTGGTTGGTTCCTCTCTCTCTGCTATTTCACCCCTTCCTTTTAATCTTTTTTTATTTTTATTTTTCATCTCAAGTCCTTCTTTTTTGTGCATTTCGCTCCTTCAGTGCCCTTTTCATAGATTTCCACGCATCTCTCTCCTCTTTTCATTTTTGGCTCTTTTGTGAGAGGCCCTCTTTCTTCAGTTGTCTTTGTTGTTTGACTCCTCTTTTTAGGGTGCCTTTCCCCTCCAGTCATTGTTATTCTCTCTGAAATTTTTCTCTTGTCACCCGATGGACTTGAATTTTGATCTTTACTGCTGGACTTAAAGCTTTGTCATCCTTCTGTGGTTTCTTTGTGAGTCATTTTTCCCCCTCATCATTCTTCTTCGAGTAAAAAGCAAATACTGTTTAGCAACCTATGGAATTCATTTGGCAGGGAGTGTTTGGCCTAAACATTTGTTCTCTCTTTGATAATAAATTATTTTAATTGCAACCATCAGGTCTTAAAGGTGGGAGGAGACAATGGAGGGTCTCTTTTCTAGTCATTGGAAACCAGTCCTTGTCTTGCAATGTCTACAGACTCCATGGAAGGATAACTGATTCTGTGACTCCTAAACAAAAATGATTAATGGATAAATACCAAAACTGTATTCATATGTTTCCATGGCAATCTTGAGCAGTTTAGGTGTGTGTATGTGTGTCTGTTTTTGTGCAACTGAGGTAGAATTTTCATGTAGAAAAAGATCGATTTTAAATGTGCAACAAGATGAACTCTCACTCATGTAACTACCACATAGATCAAGATATGAAACATTCCATCTTTCTAGAAAATGTGGTATATACACACACAATAAAATTTTACTCAGCTATAAAGAACAAAGTTATGTCATTTGCAGGGAAATGGATGACACTGGAGAACATCAAGCTAAGTGAGATCAGTCAGAATCAGAAAATCAAGGGCTGCATGTTTTCTCTCTTATGTGGAGGCTAACAAGAAAATGAGAAAGAAAAAGAACATCATGAGAAGGAGAGAGACCAGTAGAATAATGGAAGGGGATTGAGGGAAGAAAAGGAGGGAAATGGGAGGTTTGGAAAAGGAAACAGATCAAATAATGTTATGTGCATATATGAATGTATCACTATGAATCTCACTGTAATGTGTAATTACAATGTACCTATAGATTTAATTAAAACTAACATTAAAAATTAAAGTAAAACATTTCAAGCCGGGCGTGGTGGCGCATGCTTGTAATCCCAGTACTTTGGGAGGCAGAGACCGGAGGATCTGGGTTCACGGCCAGCCTCAGCTCTCTCTCTCTCTCTCTCTCTCTCTCTCTCTCTCTCTACTTAGTGAGGCCCTCCGCAACTTCGTGAGACCCGGTTTCAAAATAAAGTACAAAAAAATAGGGCCGGGGGTGTAGCGCGGAGGTAGAACGCCCCTGGGTTCAATCCCCGGTACCACAAAAAA
>PVJS01006886.1:0-58130 GCA_004027185.1 Glis glis
AGAGAGAGAGACAGGGAGAGAGAGAGAGAGAGAGAGAGAGAGAGAGAGCTGAGGTTGGCCGCGAACCCGGATCCTCCGGTCTCCGCCTCCCAAAGTACTGGGATTACAAGCGTGCGCCACCACGCCCGGCCTGTTTCAAATTTCAAAAGAGCTGGAGGTGTAGCTCAGAGGTAGAATGCACCTGGGTTCAATCCCCAGTACCCCCTACACACACACACACACACACACACACACACACACACACGGCGTGCGCGATTCTTCTCAAATTGTCCTCACACTATTCCATTCAGCTTTTCATATAATTCCATAAGCTGAATGTTCAATTTATATGGAAAAACAAGGGGCCAGGTAAGGCTAAGACACTTCCCAAGCAAAATTCTGCACTGAGAATGACTTACCAAATACTGAAATTTATTATAAGCAACCACAATTAAGACAGTATTAAACTGGTCTGGGGATTGACAAATAGATGAACGGAACAGAACAAAGTGCCCCAAAATGGATCCACATATACTGGAAAATGTGGCTCCTGAGAAGGGATACGTTGAATAAGGAAAGAAGTGATGATTCCATAAATACAACTGAGATGATTAGCTACCCAAAAGGGGAAAAAATCAACTCCATGTGGATCCAACCCTTAACTGTGAAAGAAAAGCCTGGCATGGTGGCGCACACCTGTAATCTCAGTACTTGGGAGGCTGAAACAGGAGGATCACAAGTTTGAGGCCAGCCTCAGCAACTTAGCAAGACTCTCAACAACCACACACATTACAAAAAAAGACAGATTACAAATTTGGAGGAGATATTTGTAATGTATAATCAATAAATAATTATAATCCAGAATGGATGAAAAAGTCTTACAAATTCCTAAAACCAAGACAAGCAATTCAATAGAAAAAGTGGGCAAAAGACAGATACTTTACATAAGAGAAAACAAGTATGTCCAAGGTATGTAAGACAACATGTTCAATCTCATTCTTACTCGTACAAATGCAAAATAAAACCATAATGAAATATTATTCGGACTCACCAAATTAATGAAAATTGAAAGTCTGACAATAGTAAGTATTAAGACGTGGAGCAACTAGAAAGAGCATCTCTCGAGGACAGCGTGTGGTGTATGGCCACTTTAGAAAATAACACACGTCGCCGGGCGTGGTGGCGCACGCTTGTAATCCCAGTACTTGGGAGGCAGAGACTGGAGGATCTGGGTTCGCGGCCAGCCTCAGCTACTTAGTGAGGCCTCTGCAACCTTGTGAGACCCGGTTTCAAAATAAAGTATAAAAAATAGGGCCGGGGGTGTAGCTCAGAGGTAGAACGCCCCTGCGTTCAATCCCCGGTACCGCAAAAAAAAAAAAAAGAAAAGAAAATAGCACACGTATCTCACCTCCCAGCAATCCCATTCCTAATTATGTTACTAGGAATGTTCTTATACATGTGCATCAGGATATTTACACAAAAATAGTCATAACTGATGTGTTTATTAAAAATCCTGGAACTGCCTCACATATACTAGGATGGCTATTAGTTTTTTTAAAAATCACCAGAAGCTGGAGGTCTAGCGCAGTGGTAACTCTTGCTTAGTTAGCATGCAGAAGGTCCTGGGTTCTATCCCCAGCACCACACACATACACACACACAAAAAAAAAAGAAGAGAAAAAGAAAATGTCACCAGAAAATAACATGTTGATGAGCACGTGGAGAAATTAGAATTAGAACCCTTTGCACTACTGGTGGGAATGTAAGAGGGAGTAACTGAAGTATGGTGGTTCTTCAAAATTTAAAAATAGAATTACTATATGTCCAGTAATTCAACTTCTGGTGTATACCTAAGAGAACTGGAAGCAGAGACTGGAACGTGTATTTGCTCACTCACGTTCATAGCAGCATTATTCACATTGGCAAAAGGTGGAAGCAGCCGAAGTGTTCATCAATGGATGCGTAAACAACACGCGGTTTGGACAGACGGTCCCCAACTTACAATGATTGCACTTAGAGTTTTTTTGACTTAACAATGGCTCAAAACCAGCACACATTCAGAAGAAACCACACTTTGGACTTTAAATGTTGAGTTTGATCTTTTCCAGGGCTAGCTGTATGTCACATGATGCTCTCTTGTGATGCTGGGCAGTGGCAGGGAGCCGCTGCTCCCGGGGAAACAGCACTCTGCAGAGCACTGTGCTGCTGAGCTAGGATGGTCAGCTGGTGAGGTATGCACAAGGTACTTTTTGACTATATATATAATATAGTCATGATATATAATATATAATATACAATATATAATGTATAATATACATATAATTGGTACTGAGGATTGAATCCAGGGGCATTCTACTTCTGAGCTATACCCCCAGTCATTTTTGTTTTTTCTTTTTTTCTTTTTGGTACTGGGGATTGAACCCAGGGGTGTTCTTTTTTTTTTTTTTTGCGATACTGAGGATTGAACCCAGGGCCATTCTACCTCCGAGCTACACCCCAGCCCCATTTTTTATTCTTTATTTTGAAACAGGTTCTCACTAAGTTGCGGAGGGTCTCACTAAGTAGCTGAGGCTGGCAGCCAACCAGGATCCTCCAGTCTCAGCCTCTCAAGTACTGGGATTACAAGTGTGCGCCACCACGCCCGGCTCAACCCAGGGGTGTTCTGCCTCCAAGCTACACCCCCAGCCCTTTTTATTTTTTGTTTTGAAACAAGGTCTCTCTAGGTTGTTGAGAGTCTTACTAAATTGCTGAGCCTGGCCTCAAACCTGTGATCCTGCTGTCTCAGCCTCCCAAGTACTGGGATTACACTTGTGCGCCACCATGCCTGGCTGTTTTTTAGTTTGAAACAAGGTCTCGCTAAGTTGCTGAGGCTGGCCTCAAACCTGTGATCTTCCTGTCTCAGTATCTCAAATACTGGGATTACAGCTGTGCACCACCACATCAGGCTCATAAAATGTTTTAAAGATAAAAAATTCCAGAAATTATTCACATGTCTGTCAGCAGGAGAATGGATACATTGGAGTTTAGTACATGCACACAGCAAAGAAAAGAAAGAGCTATGTCTGCACACATCAATGTGGGTGGGTTTCCGCAAACAGAATGAATGAAAAGAACAAATTGCAAAGTAATACACTCATATTAGATAACAGTCAAAAACATTAGCGCATTCTGAGATACAATATATATTTGCAGTGAAAGTATAAAGAAAAGCAAAGGAATAGTTCTTCACACAAAATCCAGGATGGTGGCTACCTCTGGGTGGGTTGGGAGGGAGAGACACGTGATCAGAGAGGGCACAGGCCTTCTGAAGTGTTGTTGGTGGTCTATTCTTTTTTTTCTTTTTTTTTTTTTTGCGGTACCGGGGATTGAACGCAGGGGTGTTCTACCTCCGCGCTACACCCCTGGCCCTATTTTTTATACTTTATTTTGAAACCAGGTCTCACGAAGTTGCGGAGGGCCTCACTAAGTAGAGAGAGAGAGAGAGAGAGAGAGAGAGAGGGAGAGAGAGCGAGAGAGAGAGAGAGCTGAGGCTGGCCACGAACCCGGATCCTCCAGTCTCCACCTCCCAAAGTACTGGGATTACAAGCGTGCGCCACCAAGCCCAGCCTGGTCTATTCTTAAGCTAGTGATAGATACATAGGTATCCATTGTATATTTAGTCTTTAAATTGTACATATGTGTCATATACATATTTTGTTATATGTATGATATTACATAATTTAAAAATCATATATATGTAAATTTTACACACATATATATAAAGATTGGGGGAACTCTATAATGGTGTCTCAGTAGCAAAGTTCTTTTATTTTCTACTTTCTGTCTTTTAACAATACTCTTTTAAGCCAAGTCTGGTGGTGTAAGCCTGCATCCTAGTACTTAGGAGGCTGAGATAGATAGGATGATTGCAGGTTTGAGGTTCAGCCTTAGCAACTTAGAGAGATCCTGTTCCAAAAAAAGGGGAGGGACTGGGGTGTAGCTCAGAGGTAGAATTCCCCTGGGTTCAATCCCCAGTATCACACACACACACACACACACACACACACACGCATGCATGCACACACGCACTTTTATAGGAAAGTTATACATTAAATTAAAAAAAATAAGGAGAGATTTTCCCTCAAATTTGTTCAAAGAAAAGGGAAGTGAGTGGAGCGGGGTGAAAGCTTTGGGCTTCCCCCTGTTCTACCAGGAACACAGATGGGATTGGAATTTTGAGGCAACGTGCTACTTAGAGATAATGTGCCTTAACCATAATTTAGATTGTTCCTCCAAAAAGTGCACTCTCTAGTCCCTCGTCTCAGGAAATCCCTGCCAGTTTCTAGAGTGGGCAGAAGGTGCTGATGCCCTTTAGAAACAAGGGGATGTAACCAAGGTGATGCAGCCACAGGGCTGAGCCAGGACTGATTTCAGATACAAACCCTGGCACAAATCCTCTTTCCACAGCCTTCACGGCCAGATGAAGGAGATGACAAAGACGAACGTAACCGAGCTGGAAGAAATCACCGAGCAGGAAATGATTTGAGAAACATGGTCCCATCCAGTCATCATACATCAGGGTAGTATGACAGCCGTTGGGTAAATCTGTTCAGAAATTTCAGGTTTCCCTTCCCAGTACTGTCATCTTGCATACCTAGTCTCTCTCCCATCATCCTGGAAACTCCCAACACAAGATAGCACACTCGACTGTTCACGCTCAAGAGACACTTGTGTGTCCACAGACCCATGAGAACACCTACCTCCACGAAGGTCTCGCTGGGGACCTGGAGACCCACGGGAGTGAGGCGGAGATCACCCTTCGAGGTGGGAGGCAGATATAACTGCAGTTGGAGTGGATTGGGGATGTTTTGATAAGAACATGGTGCTGCATGCCTGTAATCCCAGTACTTGGGAGACTGAGAGAGGAAGTTTGCAGGTTCAAGGTCAACCTCAGCAACTTAGCAATACCCTCCACAACTTAGTGAAACCCTATTTTAAAATTACAAAATTTGGGGTGTGACTTGGAGGTAGAACACCCCTGGGTTCCATTCCCAGTACAAAAGAATATGCACAAGAAATGGCTGGGGTATGGCCCAGGGGTAGAGCGCCATACGAGCATGTATGAGGCCGTGGGTTCCATCCCCAGAACTGCCAAAAGCAAAAGCAAAACAAAGGAATATGCACAAGGCATTGTAGGCCACAGAGGAGAGACATCTAACCCAGCCTTGGGGTAACAGGGCAGACAACTGAAAGGAGATGGCCCTTGTATGGTCTTGAAGTTATGAAAAGCTAGAGAAAGAGGGGTTAGGATAGGAGAGGTTCTTCCAGGTCAAGAGACTGTGTGGGCAAAGGTCTGGAGGAAGAAAATGCATGGCACCAAGGGGATCAGAGTAGTTTTTTGGGTTGTTGTTTGTTTGTTTTCCTAAAATTGTGACCATGAAGCAGAGCCTGGCCAGGGGAGCTTGGAGAAATTATCAAGATGCATATCCTGTTTCTTAGCAGCTACAGGACTTGGACTGTGCCCTTGGGCACCGGGGAGTCAGAGAGGTATTTTAATAGGGAGGGGAGGTGCAAAGGAGCCCCTTCCATGGTGATCAATCTGCTATTTAAATAGCCCATTTGATGATATCGTGGCCTAAGGAAACTCAGGGTATTAACTACAGGCAGATTGGGTAAAGGGCTTTGTGCTAGTCAGCTTTCTGTCACTGTCACAAAATACCCGAGATTATCAACTTAAAGGAGGGAAGGTTTATTGTGGTTCATGGTTTCAGAGGTTTCAGTTCATGGTTGGTTGGTCCTGGTAGACCAACGAGACCTCCAAAATTATGAGCCAAACCAGAGCTTTTCTCTGTAGAAGTTGACTATCTCAAGTATTTCTTAGCATGATGGAAAGCTGACAGACACAACCCTTAATTCCTGTCCAAAGCCACATGACCTCCTCTAGGGCTCCCCTTTTCCCTATTTGTAACTCCTATCTCCAACAGTAAGAACTTGACTCCCCCACCCCCAACACATACATACTCATGCACCACATAATGGCATTTTGATAAACGATGAACCGTATAGATGACAGTGGTCCCATAAGACTATAAAGGAGCTGAAAGATTCCTATCTCCTGGTGATGATGCAGTTATCTTAACATGGTAGTGCAACACATTAATCATGTGTTTGTGGTAGTGCTGGTGCAAATATACCTACTGTGCTGCCAGTCATATAAAAGTATAGCACATATAATTGTGGACAGTGCATACTATTTGACAATGATGATAAACAGCTATGTTACTGGTTTATGAGTTTGCTATACTATGCTTTTTTTTTTTTTTTTTTGGTACTGGGGATTGACCCAGAAGCATTCTGTCCCCAAGCTACACTCCCAGCCCTTTTTTAATATTTTATTTTGAAATGGATTCTTATCACTAAGTTGCTGAGGCTAGCCTCAAACCTGCAATCCTTCTGTCTCAGACTCTCAAATACAGGGATTACAGATGTGTGCCACCACACCTTGGCTGAAACTGTTTTTTTTTGTGTGTGTGTGTGTGGTACTGGGGATTGAATCCAGGGGTATTCTACCTCCACACCCCCAGCCCCATTTTCTTTTATTTTTAAACAAGGTCTCACTAAGTTGCGGAGGGCATCACAAGTTGCTGAGGCTGTGAAGCTGATTTTTAAAAATTAAAAAATGTAAGACTTTATGTTTGAGCTCCCTGACCTCTGACCCCTGGAACTCTTCTGAGTGGTTTGATAAAAGGCCACTTTGCTGCCTACAAACCCTTCTCCTCTTCTGCAGGCTTGAGCCCCCTCTCTTGCCTGGATTGTAGCATCTCCTGCGTGGACTCACAGCCCAGCCTTCACACTGGCAGACTGCTGCAGAGGGGTGTGCTTCCCCCTGCTCTGGTTTCCACATTTCCCCTCAATGTTTGGGGGCTCCCTGGAAGGAATGGAGTCAGAGGCCATAGGGCCAGCTCCTCTTTGCTACTTCCTTTAGGCAGAGGCTGCCTGCAGGGAGCCGTGCTCTGCTCTGTTCTCCCCGTCCCTCCCCAGGGAAGCCTGCACTATTTCTGCCCCTCCTGGCCAGGTTGCATCTATCTACCAAACTCTGTGGTTCACCCTTAGGAAGCTCACTCGCCCCCAGAAGTCACCTTTGTTCAAAACAGGCAGGAAAAGGAATGCCATATGTTGCACTCCCTCAAACTCCCAAGTGAAATACTAGTACAGCCTAACTTAAAATGCTGCAGGGCCCCTAACTGTGCAGCCTAGGCAGGGCCAGATCCACCTGGCCAAGCCGCTCCCAGATTCCCGAGTCGCACACATGTGGCTGCTGCGCAGTTTTAAAGTTTTAAGTTTGGGGTAATTTGTTCCACAGGATAGATAACTAACTCACCCAGCTTTCTCCTCTCCCCTAAAGCCTACTGTTCTTCATGTTCTGGCATAGCCTCTTCCTCCTCCTGGAAGCCTTCCCTGGCTGCCTGTCCAAGACACAGGATAATTTAGCCTCCCAATATCCTCTCCATCCTCTCTGGCAACACTGCCTGGACTTTGCTTCAGGGAACTACTCTTCCTCCATTTGAGCCTGTGTGTAGGAGGAAGCTGACTCTGCCCCAGCTCTATGAGCCTGGCCAATCAGTGCGTCCATTTCCCTGGAGCCACCATCAGGCTGTGACCTAAGCCAGGCCCTTGAGGGTCAGCTGGGGAGCCCTTACAGGAGGTATTAGGAAAGGGGTGAACTTCATCTGTGAGAGGTGCTGGTAGGAAAACATCAGCCTGAGACGGGCGTGGTGGCGCACGCTTGTAATCCCAGTACTTGGGAGGCTGAGACTGGAGGATCCGGGTTTGCGGGGTTCGCGGCCAGCCTCAGCTACTTAGTGAGGCCCTCTGCAACTTAGTGAGACCCTGTTTCCAAATAAAGAGTAAAAAATAGGGCTGGGAGCATAGCTCAGAGGTAGAATGCCCCTGGGTTCAATCCCCAGTACCACAAAAAAAAAAAAAAAAGAAAACATCAGCTTGGAGCTACATTCTGCTAGCACAGGGTGAATACTCACCTCAAGACGCAGCCAGAAGAAAAAGATGAGCCTAGTAGTGGTAGATTTCTGATGCAACTTTTGAAGCACCTGGATTCAGCTGGAAACCCACATCCATCCTTCCTTCTTTCCTTCCTTCCTTCCTTCCTTCCTTCCTTCCTTCCTTCTTCTCTTCCTTCCTCCCTTCTTTCCTTCCTTCCTTCCTTCCTCCCTCTCTCCCTGCCTCCCTCCCTCCTCCCCTCCCATGGACAGTGTTCATCAATTTGAGATGGTATCTGTCACCTTCTGTGGAAGGAATTCAGACCAATTCATCCTCATGACTGGAATCAGGGATCCCCAGACTCCTAGATCTTTGTGCCTCCCATCTGACTGAACTTAACCAACAAACTTGCACCCGATATTGGTAACACTGCCCCTGACTTTTGCACACCCCCCCTCCACTATGTCTGCAATCAGAGGCATGCCATGTTTGAGCCAGGCATGGTGGTGCTTGCCTGAAATCCCAGTACTTGGCTGAGACAGGAAGACTGCAGGTTCAAGGCTAGTGCATGGTAACTTAGGGAGACCCTGTTTCAAAATAAAAAGAGCTGGGGGTGTAGCTCAGAGGTAGAGCCCCTGTTTCAATCCCAGTACCCCCCCCCCCCCGCACGCCATGTTTATTTCTGTATCTGGAGCGCCTGCTATAAAGAGGTGCTCAGTGAATAACTACATAGAATGGCGTGTCTCCTGTTCGGTCAGGAGACTTTTTTTTTTTTTTTGCGGTCTGGGGATTAAACCCTGGGGCATTCTACCTCTGAGCTACGAGTTACACTCCCAGTCCTATTTTTTTTTATTCTTTATTTTGAGACAGGGTCTCACTAAGTTGCGGAGGGCCTCACTAAGTAGCTGAGGCTGGCAGCGAACCTGGATCCTCCGGTCTCAGCCTCCCAAGTACTGGGATTACAAGCGTGTGCCACCACGCCCAGCTAGGAGACTTTAAGAGAGCGAGGAAGAAGGGTCACATCTTCAGATACATACTTGCTGTGAGACCCAAGTTACTCTCGGATCCTCTCTGAGCTGACAAAGGAGTATTGTTTTTTAATCCAGCTCCATCCAGAGGTAGCTGAACTGACCACACCCCTGAACACAAACCAGTCTCCCATCCCAGGAAAACAAATCTGACCCAGATATTCCCTGGCTTAAAGCAACTTTTGGTGACGTTTTTGGCAGGAGTGGGTGGAAGGGAGTGAGCAAGTGGGTTCAGAGAACCTTCTGCATCATAGGACGTCCTTTTGTTCATTGACCAATTCATTCAGCAGGTATGTGGTCGGCACCTACTACGTGCCAGGCATTACACATGATACTTCATCTTCACGACAAGCTCGTCGGGCAATGTATTCACTACCTGTTGCTGCGTCACCAATCACCCCAAACTCAGGGGCTTAAAACAATAAGCACCTGTTATCTCTCAGGAATCGGGTGCAGCTCCACTGGACGCCTCTGGGTCAGAACATCTCAGGAGGGTTTAGTCAAACTGTCCGCCAGGACTGCAGCGTCCCTGGGCTAAAGGATCTGTCCCCCAGCTTGTTCACATGGCTGTCAGGCCTTAAGACTTAAGAGTCACTTGCAAGCTTGCTGGCTGGGCTTCTCCACAGGCAGCCTCAACCACGCGGCAGCTGCTTTCTCCCGGGCACTGATCCAAGAGACAGAAAAGAGCCTCCAAGACAGAGGGCACAGCCGCATCTCAGAAGCAACACGCCCGTTGCTTCTGCCTTATTCTGTCACTAGAAGCAGATCAGTAAGCCCAGACTACAAGCGCAGGGAGGGAATTACACAGGCTTGAATACCAAGACACAGAGTCACTGGGGCAATCTGAGAGGCCACCTGCCACAGGTAAGGTGTTATTATCCTTCATTTCATACCCAGACACCCAGCTAGTTAAGCAACTCATCTAGGTCACCCAGCTAGAGAGCTCTCTAACTCTAAAAGTGGTTTTCTATTTCCCCAGGCCAGTTGGGGGTGAGCCGCAGGAAGATAGGAAGAAAGTGCTGGCAGAAAAAAAGCAAATGGAACCCGATGTGGTGGTGCACGCCTGTAATCCCAGTTTTTCAGAGGCTGAGGCAGATTTGAGGTCAGCTTCAGCAACTTAGCGAGATCCTCAGCAACTTGGCAACTCTCAGCAACCCTGTTTCAACATAAAAAATAAAATAGGGTTGGGGGTCTAGCTTGGAGGTAGAATGCCCCTGGGGTCAATTCCAAGTACCAAAAAAAATTGAAATAAAATAAATTCTATATTGTTTTTAAACCAGGCGCAGTGTTGCATGACCATAATCCCAGTACTTGGGAGGCAGAGACAGGAGGATTGCAGGTTTGAGGCCAGCCTCAGCAACTCAGCGAGGCCCTCAACAACTTAGTTAAGACTGTGTTTCAAAATAAAAAACAAAATAGGCTGGGGGTCTAGCTTGGAGGTAGAATGCCCCTGGGGTCAATCCCCAGTACCCCCACCAAAAAAAAAAAAAACCTAACGAACACAGAGATAGAGTCTGTATTAGTTATCAACCAAGATGTAATCGATCACTCACACTTAGTGGCTTAAACATCTGTCGTACAGTCTCCATGGGTTAGGAATTCAGGAGCAGGTCAGCTGGGTGGTTTTGGCTCCCAGTCTTTCATGAGGCTGTAGATAAGCGGAGGGCCAGGGCCACAGCTCTGAAGATTTGAAATCTGCTTCCAAGAGAGTTCCTGTGCATGGCTGCTAACAGGGGGCCTCAGTGCCCCTGCATGGACCCCTTGATAGGACCATGCTCAAGCATCCTCGGGACCTCGCCGTTGGGCTGCCCCCTAGAATAAACGAAGCAAGAGAGCCTAAACAAAAGGCTCAGTGTCCTTTGTGACCTAGCCTCAGGAGTCATACTCTGTCATTTCTGCAATATCCTGTTGGTCACACAGGTCAGCCCTATTGGTTGTGGGAAGCAATTACACAAGGGCGTGGGAATACCAGGAGGTGAGGACCACAGGAGGCTGGCCACCACGGGGTCCCACAGGATTAATAATCCTGAAACTCAGCTACTGCTAAGTTATTCCCCTGGTCAGAGAGAGCGGAGTGTCCCCAAGACCTGCAGCACACAATCTTTGGCTCCACCAGCACTGTCTCCTGAGTGGATGGACCTTCTGGGATTGACAGCTTGCCCGCTTCCAGACCTCAACAGTCCCCACAGAGACTCCTGTTGATATACCCAACCACCCCTCCTCTCTGTTCTAGGGGAGGGCCTGCCCACGTGGCCATTCTGCCTTCAAGATGTGTTGCTGAGCCCCTTCCATGCGCAGGCTCCACTGGGATACGATGGTGAGCAAGCAGACACCCACCAGTCCTGAGGTAGCCTCCATGCAAGATGGGGAGATAGGCACAGCCTCTTAATAATCTAACCACAAGTTATGCCGGGTTCTCCCAAGGAAACCCACAGGGTACCATGGCATCACATGATAGGGACGGGCCTATTTCACATATAGTGTTCGAGCAGTCAAGTCATTAACTATAGCATTAGAAAACCACAAATAACAATAGCTTAAAAATAAGTTAGATGCTTCTCTCTCTCTTCTCTCTCTCTCACTGGGGATTGAACCCAGGGGCATTCTACCTCCAAGCCACCCCCACCCAACAGCCCTTTTAATTTTTTTATTTTTGAAACAGGCTCTCGCTAAGTTGCCGAGGGTCTTGATAAATTGCTGAGGCTGGCCTCATACCTGCGATTCTCCTGTCTCAGCCTCCCAAGTACTGAGATTACAGGCATGTGCCACCATGCCCAGCACTTATCTCTATGTAGAAGTCTGGGTAGGTAAGGTACAACTTGGTGACAGGGACCTAGGCTCCTTCTATCTTGTTGCTCTGCTCTGTGTGGCTGTCATCTCATGTTCCAGGATGGTGACATCCACATTTTGTGAAGCTAGATGGAAGAAGAGACAAACCCAGAAGGCAAAGAGCAGGCATCAACTATCCCTGAAGTCACCACAAGACACTTCCCTTCATTGCAATGGCCACAATGCAACCACGCTTAGCTACGAGGGAAGCCGAGAAGTGCGACTTCCATTCTGAGCACCCATAAAGCCAACCAAAACCTGGGAGCTTCATCCCCATGCAGAAATAGCAACTCCAGTCACCCCGGCCATGTGTTTGTTCTGTGTCCAGCATCCACTACCTGGGAGCTCATCTGATACAGCATGTCTGGGCTGGGGTTGCAAACCTGCCCCTTGATGCCCAAGTAGCTGGTCTGTGGACCACATTTTTAAACGGGAGGACATGAGATCGAATGCCACCACCACATGACTTCCCTCCCGCACAGGGCCAACACACGGTCATCTGGACAGTCTACTCAAGGCCCCTCAATTTTTCCTGCTCCTCCCAGGTCTCTAGCTCCAGCTGATTTCCTCCTCTTCACCAGAGCAGCAGGCTGCTTCTTGAGTGACGGAGTGCATGAATGGAAGGGGATGCAGGAGGTCAGAGGGAGGGAGGGGCACCTGGTGGCCCCTGGTATCTGCTCCAGTGTCTGACTCATCGCCCCACACCACCTCACACGCTGGCTGTGCTGCTTCTCTGAGTCCTTCCAGGGGACAGGTACTGACTTCTCTCTATTCATAGAAAACTGCTCACTAGCCCTGCTTTTAAAGCAGGAGCCCCCACCTTCCTCCTTGGGTTCTTTTGAGCCCATGTCACTACCACCTTAAGGGGCCAGCAACAAAACCAGGGAAGTTTAGAGAAGGTCGAAACAAGTTTCCTTTACACTGTTGTCCCCTCAAACCCAGCAATCAAGGGGGGGGGTATGGCTCTGTATTTCTGTGGTTTTGAGGCACTGAGGTTAAAAGTGGGGAGGATGGGCATTGCCGCCTTGGGCCAGGCCACAGCGCAGCCTCTGATGACTGCACGTCCTGCCTGGGGCAGGCCCTTGGTGAGTCCCTTTTGGGGTGCAGAAGCCCTCACTGGGTGCAGGCACCGCACTAAGCCAGTCCCAAATGTTCAGGGAAACCCCGAGAGGGTGTCACCATCCTCTTTGTGCAGACAGGGAAAGGTGTGGGGGCAGGTGCACGGTGATTTCCCCAGAGGGGCACAGCAGGGGTGGGTCCACTCACCAGTCTAGCCTGTGCCCCCAGCATTAGGGTCTTTTTCAGAGCTAGACCCCGTACGCGGCCCAAACCTGGCCCATCCCACCGACCCTGCTCAATGACATTATTTTACAAATGCAAAATATCCCAAGGCCCCCCGGAGAGGCCGAGAAGAGGAACTAAGGGAGGAGGGTCTAAGGGGCGCGTGCGGGGGTCTGCGGCGGTCCCCCCCAGCCCCGCGCCCCCAGTGCAGGCCCGGCCTCCCCGCAGCGCGCCCCCCACCCCGGCGGAAGGGGCGGTGGCGCCCAATGGGCTGCGCCGAGCGTCACTTCCCGGCGGCGGCGGTGGCGAGTGGCGAGCGGCGAGCGGGGCGGCCGCGGGGGCGGGGCGGCCGGAGGCGGCAGCGGGCTGGACCCACGCGGCGCCGCGGCCCGGCCGGCCTGCAGCGCTCCCTCCCCGGCGGCGGCGGCACGATGCCCTTTGACTTCAGGAGGTGAGTGCAGCGCCTCGGGCCCCCGCGCTGCAGCGAAGGCAGCCCCACCTGGTGCACGCCTCGGCAGGCCCTGGGAGACCCCGGCTCTGCACGAAGCCGCGGAGGCCCTTGTGCAGCCCGGGCCGGCCCACCCCCCTTCCCTAGTAGAGCGCTCCCCGGCCACCCGTTCACCTCGCATCCTGGGAACCGGCTCATCCCAACCCCCAGATGGGAAGGGGCCAGCATCCCCTCCTCCCTCTCGGCGGTCTCCAGGAGTGGGCCCCACCCTGGCTGACAGGTGGAGTCGGGCGGGCTTGCAGCCCCAGCAGGGCAGCAGCGGGGGAGATTTAGGTTTCTGAAGCCCGAGGCACCCCCAGGCGGGGTAGACCTGGAGGCCTGTCTGGACGGAGGCGGGTTCCTGCAGCCCTGGCCCTGTGCTCTGGGGGAAGGGAGGAGGCCGGGCAGCCTTATGCAGGCTTTGCCGAGGGGCCAGCAGGGTCTGGTCCTGGCTCTCTGCAGCCATCACCACAATGGGTCCTTTGTGGGGTCCAGCTGCCTCACCGTGCACTGTTGAGGGGCCATACCTTCTGGAAGCATGCCCAGGACAGGGTCCCCACAGACATTCCCTTGAGGCTCAGAGCACCAGGGATGCCCCTGGCCCAGGCTGGGAAAATAGCAGGGCTTTTCAGAAGAAACTGGATAAGAATCTTGGAACAGCTGCCTCCCCCCCACCCCCAGCAGCTTAGTATATTCTAGAAGTTAGGGGAAAAGGGTCTGGGCTCAGACCTCCCTTCACAGTTCAGCTGGCTGACTCCAGCAAGTGTCTGAAGCCGCTCAGTGTCTCAGTTTCACCACTTGCAAATTGGGGCTAAAAATAGGGTCCCCACCTGCTAGGACTGAGAGCATGAGGCACCCTTAACCCACTCGACGGCCACAGCTTAGAAGTGGGGGATTAGTACTTGAGGGGCTTTTCCAGGAGTGTTTTCCACATCTGTAAAATAGGGATTCTGCCGCCTGCTGCACAGGAGGGATTTCCCCCTCCCCTCCTACCCGTGAAGGAAAGGTCCTTGGCCTGCTGCCACCCTGTGCCACGGGGGCATGCTAGGGTTTAGGTCTAGAGAGGACTTCAGCTTGGGACCTCTTGACCAGCTGACGTGGTTTTGCAGCCCATCCTGGGCACCAGTACCATCTGGCAAACATAGGCCAGCTTCCTGCTCCTCTGAGGCAGCCCCAAGGCTGGCACCCGGGTCCCTGAGACATATGAGTGCAGCCTCAGAGCAGTTTTGAACAAGAAAAGCCCCCCTGATGCAATTCAGGGCAGTCCTAATTTGAACAGCTAATGCCCGGGCTGCAAGAGCTTGGTGGGCAAACCAGTTCCTGGTTCTACAAAGCCTCCCCTCACCTGGGCTGACAATAAAGATTCCTGCTCCTCTTCTGTGTCTATGACTGCAAGCAGGGAAGTTTGGAGGATAGATAGTGTGAAAAAAGGAAAACAGGCAGAGCCAGCTCTAGCCTTTGACCTTGGAGAGGCCTTGTGGTACCAGCCCGCCCTGTATTAGGCATTGATGTTTAAATGGGACGCAGCCCAACTTTGAGTGATGGCTGCCCTAGGGCTCCATGGGCATGCTTCAGGTCCCGGGGGCCCAGACAAATGGGACGTTGTAATAAATTCCTTAAGCACTTGGATCACCGTAGAATGGTGAGAACAGATTGGACAAGTTGAGGTTGCACCATGGAGGATAAGCTGTGTGTGCCCAACAGATCTCTTAGCTGCAGGCCTCCAGTACTCGGCGCTAAGGAAGGGCCCGCTGTCCCCATGTACCTTCCCCCTCTTCAGTGTCCACACAAGCCCTTGCGAGTGTGCACACCATGCTCAGCCCTCTGGGGAGGTGGGTGGCATATGGCCCAGCCGTCAGCAGCCCCAGAGACGTGAGGAGGGCATGGTGGGGTCCCAGGAGGAGAGGGGCAAGCCAGCATGCAAGAAGCAACTGCCACTGCACAAGCCCACTTGACATCCCTCCCTTGTCACCTGAGTGAGCAGGTTGTAATCTTTATTTTAAGTCAGAGGAGAGAGAGCATCCACGGAGTTGAAGGAGTGGAAAGCTCTTTGCCCTGGGCCACGCAGTGTGAGAGTTGGTGAAGCTGGGAGTTGACTCAGGGCTGTTAGCGCCAAAGCCTTAGCTCTGGGAGAAAAGGAGGCTTGAAGGGTCCCACCACCTTGCCACGTCTTTCAAGAACAGTGCCGGGGGCTGGGGGAGCAGCAGGGAAAGCAGAGGAACACACTTTGATTAGGACTCCCCCATCCCAACACTGGCTTTCTGTTTGTTGCTCTTCTTAAAACAGTCAAGAGAGGGAAAATCAGAACCCCTTGACCTTGCCTATGGACGCTCCTGATTCCTACCACCCAGGGACCTCGTTACCACCCAGGGACCTCGTGCGCCTTGTGTAGCTCCTGTGTGTTTTCCTGTCTGTGAAGTGGGAATGCAAGATAGCCAGGGAAGTAGGACTGTTGAGAGATGAAAAGCATTTAGACACAGAGTAAGTGACCAGTGAATACTGGCCACCACTGCGTGCATTATTATGTTATGTCATTAATGCACCTAGCACCTACCTTCTCCTAACGAGCTCTGTCATTTACTTAATGATGATGCTTTTTCTCCCTTCCATTAGTACGCAGGCTCCCCAGGGCAAGGATTTGTATCTGTTTTATTCAAGATTCTATCTCTGTGCTCTGCCCAAACTGGCCCCTTGGAAATGCCTGGAAGTCTGTCAGGGAAGCCAGAGGCTTTGGTGTGATTGAATAGCCTCTTCCATGGTGGGCAGACTTTCAGTTAGTGGTGGGGAATTCTGCAGCCTTATTTTGCTTTCTTTCTTTTTCTTCTTTTGGTGCTGGGGATGGAATCATGCATTCTCTGACTGAGTTACACCCCCCAGGCCCTCCCCCTCCATCCTTGACTTTGTCCTTTCTAAATTGTTTTTGGGGTGGGGGGAGGAGGCAGAATGCAGAGTAGAGATCCTGGAACTTAAATGGTTATTTGTGTTTGCTCTGCTCCTGTTACACTATTTCACTGATACTGGATGTTGCACTTGTAGAACTGGCCTTGTGACCTAGATCCGTGGGTGTTGTCCCTAGTTCCGGCTGGCCTGGGGCCCGTAGCACCTGCCAGTTTCCGCTGCTGCAGCTGGGAGGTGCAGGGAAGAGCACTCGCAGCCCCTGTGCTCCAGGCTGGTGGGGCCTGAGCCAGTCCCCAGGGTGAAACCCCAAGATCCAGGGTGCTGCTGCCTGGCACTGGCCAGCTGTGCCCTGCGACAGCTGACTTCCCCTTTGGAGCCTCGGTTTCTTCCCTTTATGGAGGGGATGGCAACCTTCACTGCCCCACCTGGCAGGGTAGTTGTAGGGACAGGTGAGACGTCCCTTCATTGTAGGTCCAGGTGCATAGTTTGTAGAACCCAGTGCAAGATGAAAATGTGGAGCCCCTATTGAAAACATATTCAGAATTTCAGAATGGTGACAGCGGAGGATTAAGCCAAATAATGGACCCCTTGAGCATGACCCTGTGTCACAGGATCATAGGTCTATGGTGCTGGCCTCCATCACCCCTCACTTTGGCCTCCCGAGTGGTCTCTCCCCCTCCAGGAGACCCCAGATCTCCCCAGAACCCCAGTGTGAGCTTTGCAAAGTTGACTGATTTTTTTCATGTCCTGGTGTCGGCCTTCAGTGGATATCCTTGCTCTGAGAGTCGGGTCTAGACTCTGTAGTGCTCTGTGTGTGGCCTGGTCTGATAACCCCCCTCCCCCCACCCACGCAGGCTGCTGTAGCCCCTCCCTTCCTACTCCAGGCTAACCCCCAGCCACCCTAGGGGACTCTGGGCACATGGGTGACACTCCACAGAGAGTAACCAACATGAACACCTGTATCTGACCCTCATTGCAGAAAGAATGCCAGGAAGCTAATGTAACACATACTTGACAGCAACTTTATAAAAATGTAAAGCAGGCTTAAAAATCAGACCAGAGGGAAAATCATGTGAAAAGGCCAGGATGTCGTGTTTATTGAGCATTTACTAGTGCCAGGCTTTGTTGAAACTTACATGTGTCAACTCATTCACTCCCCCACAACCCTACTAGGTAGGTGCTGTGTCTTCCCACTTTACTGATGCGTCCGTTAGGTGCCGCAGGGTGAAGGAGCCAGCTCTCAGCTCAGCCCGCGGAGCCAGGTTGGTTCCAGAGGTCTACCCCTCTAAACTTTTGCTTTTCTGTTCACTGGATTCAGAGAGAACTGAAATCCTCTGATTGGTCTCCTGGGCTTCCTCTTCACTAGTCCTTGCCCAGCTGTGCTCACCAGGAAGCTTGAAGCCATCCCCTCCTTCCCTCCCTCCCTCCCTTCCTTCTTTCCTTCCTTCCTTCTTCGTCCTTTCTTTCCTCCTCCCTCCTTTCTCTCTCTTTTTTCTTCTAGCCTTGGGGAGTCTGACACCTGATTGTTTTACTAAAGACACCCCCCCAGCAACCTCTAGCATCTTCCCTGGAGGGCCAGGTCTCCCATGCTAACCCTCTGGGGCCGGTGTGCTGAGAGCCTGTTCACCTGCTGGCTGGTTGTGGCATTCAGGGAAAGCCACTCCTGCCCAGGCTGCTTGGATCCTTGACTTGATCTCCTAGTGGATTGAGACTGGCCTTGGATGCTTCATTCCCCCATCTGGAAATCCTTCCTGATTTTACTTTATTTAGTGTGTGTGTGTGTGTGTGTGTGTGTGTGTGTGTTTTACTGGGGATTGAACCCTGGGGAATTCTACCTCTGAGCTACACCCCCAGCCCTATTTTATTTTTTATTTTGAAACAGGGTCTCACTAAGTTGCTGAGGTTGGTCTCAACTCTGCAATCCTCCTCTCTCAGCCTCCCAAGTCCTGGCATTATAGGCCTGCGCCACCATGCCTGGCTTCTGATTTTATTTTGCAGTTGCTGCTGGGGTGTTTTTTCAGACATGCAGAGAGGCCAGCCAGTGTGAGGAGGGCATGTGGGGTGAGTTACACCTGGTACCTCTAAATCAATGAGCGTGAACCCCAGCTGTCCATTAGAATCATTTGAGGAGATTTAAAAATTCCCCAACTTGCAGGGCATGGCGGTACACGTGTAATCCCAGTACTTGGGAGGAGGAGACAGAAGGATTGCAAGTTCAAGGCCAGCCTCAGCAACTTAGCAAGGCCCTCAGTGACTTAGTGAGACCCTGTTTCAAAATTTAAAAAGGCTGTGGGTATAGCTCAGAGGTAGACTGTCCCTGGGTTCAATCCCTAGCATTCTCCCCCCAAATCCCCCAACTTGAGCTACACCCCAGCCCTAATAGGATCAGAGGGTGGGGCCCAGGTATCAGTATTTTCTGAAATCCCTCATGTGATTCTAGTGCTCAACCATCCCTGAGCAGGATTGCTCCGATTGGGAGAACCAATAGCTGAGGCCAGCAGAAGCAGGGTGCAGCGGAGCCTTGGGAGCCAGGCTGGCCCCACCTGCCACTCCTTCTTGCAGTCTGTTTCCCCTTCAGTAAAGTGGTGGATAAGGGTCTTACTTTACTATTCATATCCTTGCTCTTCGAAGTGAGTCCTGGGACTGACAGCTTCACCATCACCCGGGATCTTGGACATGCAGAGTTGCAGCCCACCCTGAGCCTGAATCCGTATTTCAACAAAATCCCCAGGTGATGTGTGCGCACTTTGAAATCTGCAAAGCCCTGCTCTGAATGCTTGACGTGGCTCAGCACCTGTCTAGGTCTGTGTTCTCCCATCCAGCGCTAGTTGCCTCACTAAAGGCTCTTCTGACATGTCCTGCCCTGAAGGAACCAGAATCTCTTGGTTCAGCCCAGTTTCTGCCAGATGTGTAGTCGAAGGCACCCTGTTGTGTAGGGAGTGCTTAGTACTATTTCTTAGAGCACCATTTGGGAAACACAGCCCTAATTGATCCTTTAAGGAAGTGGTAATTAGCTTAATTGTCTGCTGTCAACTTTAACATTTAGGTCTATTAGCCTAATTACATTGGTTGTATATGTAGGAAAGTACAGGATGAGAAAAAAACCAAACCCCAAGACTGCCGTGCATTTGTTTTTTAAAATCCACAACCTTCTCCCATAGGAGAAGCAGGAGGAATTCATGGTTCCCTGCGCTACCAAGTGCTAGTGGGTGTGTAGGACGCTCTACAGATATCACCTCACCCTCTGAGCTGGCATTATTAGTTCTGTTTTATATCCAGGGAAATCAACCCTCAGAAATTTTGGGTCTTAGCCAGGTGCAGCGGTGTACCTGTAGTCCCAGCTACTTGGGAGGCTGAGGTGGGAGAAGCCCTTGAGCCCAGGAGTTCAAAACTAGCCTGGGCAACATAGTGGGACCCCATCTCAAAAAAAAAAAAAAAAAAAAAAAAAAAAAAAAAAAAAAAAAGAAAGAAAGAAAAGAAAAGGAGATAAAAGAAAATGAAATTCTGGGCCTCACAACTGGTGTATCAAGGAGCCCTCAGGACCTGGCACATCTAGTATAATCTCTACCCTCAAACACCAGCCTTCCTCCCAGAACCTGCCCAGCAACATAGCCGGACAGGAAACAAGTTCTGTTTGAAATGGACTAACTGTTCTATTTATTCAAACAGACAAGATTCTTTGCCTGTACGGGCCTCAGTGTTCCTTCTCTGTGAAATGGGGTGTTCACGCTTCCCTTGCCAGGGCTCTGTGAGGATGGGTGAGCTCCTGTGGCCTGTGGGACAGCATGTATGGAGAATGGGGGCCAGCCTCCTCCTGCTGGCCCTGCCCACCACCACAGTCCCTCTGTTCCCCTCTGAGCCCTGGCATGTCACAGCGGTGGGACACGAGGGGTGTGACCAGGGCATGCCAGGGGCCTGCTTTTGCAGAACCAGAGACACTCACAGGCGAGTCCTTGGTGCTTAAACCTGGAGCTGCAGTCCCCTTCCGCAGTGGCACCCTAAGGGATAGGGACTCCAGAGCCTTCACTAGCCTTGAGAGAGGAAGCCGGCATGTCATAGCCCCACATGCTCCCGGAAGCTGAGCAGATGCTGGGCGATCGGGCAGACTGTTGGGCTGTGGCCACTGGGACAGTGATGTTCCGTCAGGAAGGGGAGCCCCAGCTCAGCACCACTGCCCGCCGACCTCCCAGTCTTTCAGGAGATGATGAGAATCTTATACACTGTGAAAACGATGGGCTCAGATCTTATTTCCTCTCGACATCATGTTGGACCACACAAACCTGCGGCTGACAGTGGCACATGACCTCTGTGTGCAGTCTCAGTGTCTTGGGTCCAAAAGCATGGCTCACTGGGAGGACAAGATGGTGAGGGATGCACAGACAGCTTGGGGCCCTGTCCCAGTGTCCCAAGGACCCCAACTCCCTAGACCAACTGTGGGGATGGCCCGCCAGCTCCTGCCACGGCACCAGTTTCCCTCTGGCAATCCTAGGGCTGGTGGAGGTCCCTCCTGAGGGACACACCCTTTCTCCAGATGGTTCACACCTTCCTTCTGTCCCAGGTGTCTCTTTACTTCCATCTCCCGGGGCTGTACTGTGCTGCCAAACACAGCACCTGCAATTGTTCCCTTTTACCAAGTGCCAGGCTAACACTTTTCTTGGATTCCTTCAGGGCAGGTAGGAACTGTTTATCATTCCCACTTACCTGAGAAGGGCGCTGGGGCACAGGGAGGGGACCTGACTCAAGGCGGCACAGACAGCGGTTGGCGAGGCTGAGACTCACCCTCACGTCTGTGACGTCAGACCTCACTCCCCTAACCACGGTTTCATGCCCTTGAGGGTGAGTTAGCGCCTGAATTTCCTGGGGGCCAGTCCACGGACATCCCCAGTGTCAGTGCCTGGCTCTTTGGTCGTGTTTATAGTTTGTTGCCATGGGAGCCGTTGTGAGCCTCTGGGTAAGCGGAGAGGAGGCAGGACCGGTGACTATTTCTCGTCACCCTGCGTATCTGCGGGCAGGATGTTACCGCGGAGCCCTGCCACCGAGCTCTGCAGCTCTTCCTTTGCCAGAGGAAGCCGGACTCCAGAGCCCCTCGCAGGCCAGGAGCGGCTGGGTGGAGGAGTCAGTTGGTCACTGTGTGCCGGGCACTGTCCCAGAAGCTGGGGAGAGAGCTCTGAGCCAGAGGACCCCAGCCTCATGGGTGCATGTTTTAGTTCTGGTCTTTTGCTTGTCATTCTTAAAAACTAAGTAAACTTTTAATTTCTAAATGATTTAAGATTTATGAAACACTGGAAAGAGTACAGAGTGTACCCCAAATCCAGTTTCCCCACCGCATATACCTTAAATTACCACAGCACTTTCATCACAACCAAGAAACTGACTCTGGCTTATGACTGTTAACTAACACCAGACTTGATTTGGATTTTGCCCATTTTCCACTAACGTCCTTTCTGCACTTAGGACCTGACCTGAGGTCCCACATCCCTTCAGGGGCCGTGCCTCCCTGTCTCCCCCGCTGGGGAAAGTTTCTCAGTCCTTGCTTGCCTTGACCTTGGTGGTCTCAGGAGGGCTGTCCTGTGGAATGCCTCCCGCCTGAGGAGTATTCTGGGTTGTGGCCTCGGGGCAGGAACCCCAGAGTGGAGTGCCTGCCAGAGCATCCTAGCCAGAGGGCATGAGATCCACGTGGCCCCGCAGGTGACCTGATGCACCTGAGTGCCTGGCGAGGCCATGCATGCTCTGCCTTCAGATCAGAGCCTTTCTTTCTCCCTCCTCCCTCCCAGAGGGAAGTGGAGGCCTAGTGCCCACAAGCCCTGGTGTGATGTCATGTGACTGAACAGCGCCTCCAACCGTTCGCTCTGTCTGTGCAGGACTCGCTCCTGAGCCCTGCGGCATAGGACGGGATGGGAGAAGGGGGCTTGTTAGCCATTGGGCTGACGTCAGGTGGTTTGTAGTTACAACCTCAGCTTGCCTTCATTAAAACCAGCAGGGTAGGAGGTTCCATCAGGGCATGGAGTGGAGGGGGCAGAGCTGGGGATACTGCCAGTCTTACCCCCAGCCTCGGTCTTTTTTTATCACCACGTGTACCTTTTGTAAGGAAAGCCGATAACGAGGGCTGTAGGAACACTGCCTTAAGAAAACATGGAAAGGAATATTTCACCCAGCACCAGGACGTGTTTTAAGAGGTGTGAGAGTGTCCCAAAACTGTGTTCTCTTTTTTATTTTATTTTTTATGATACTAGAGATTGAACCCAGAGGCATTCTATCTCTGAGTTATACCCCAGCCTTTTTTTTGAGTATTTATTTATTTATTTATCTATTTATTTATTTATACTGGGAATTGAACCCAGGGGCTTTCTACCTCCAAGATACACCCCCAGCCCTTTTTATTTTTTTGTTATGAAACAGGGTCTCACTAGGTTGCTGAGAATCTCACTACATTGCTGAGGCTGTCCTCAAACCTGCAGTCCTCCTGTCTCAGCCTCCCAAGTACTGGGATTACAGGCGTGCACCACCACACCCGGCTTATTTTTTGTTTTTGATTCCACACGTGAGTGAGATCATAATGCGATATTTGTCTGTCCACATCTGAATTATTTCACTCTTCCAGGTCCATGTTGTGGCAAATGGCAGGGGACCGAATAATGTTTCATTGTGTGTATTCACCACCGTTTCTGTATCCATTCATTGCTCGATGGATACTTTGTTTTCATAACTGGGCCATTGTGAGCAGGGAGTGAAGACATCTTTACTAGGTGGCGGATTCATCTCCCTTGGGTAGATGCCCAGAAGAGAGATGACTGGGTCATACGGTGTTGTTTTTTTATTTCTTTAGGACTCTCCATCCTTTTCCATAATGGCTGTACCATTTTACATTCCCACCAACAGTGTACAAAGGCTTCCAGCCCTCTGTGCCCTCACCAACGCTGCTTATCTGTGCTCTTTTTTATCACAGCCACCCTGACGGGTGTGAGGTGGTATCGCAGTGGTTTTGGTTTGCATTTCCCTGAGGATTAGTGAGGTTGAACACCTTTTCATGTACCTGTTGACCATTTGTATGTCGTCTTTGGCAAATTGTCTATGCAAATATGCCCTGTTTTTTTTAAATCAGATTACATGTGTTCTTGCTATTGAGTGGTAAAGTTTTTTTATAACTCTTAATCCCTATTTGGGTGCAGTGGTGGACACCTGTAATCCCAGTACTTGGGAGACCGAGATAAGAGGATCGCAGGTTCGAGGCCAGCCTTAGCAACTTAGTGAGACCCTGTTTCAAAACAAAAAAATCTAAAAATCTGGGGGTATAGCGCTGAGGTAGAATGCCCTTGGGTTCAATCTCCGTACCAAAAAAAACAAACAAAAAGCAAAACAAGAAAAACACTTAACCCCTAACCAAATACAGAGTTTACAGATGCTTTTTCCCAGTCTGAAGGATGCTTTTGCATTTTGTTGATTGCTTCCTTTGCTGTGCAGAAACATTTAGTTTGATGTAGTCCCATTTATTTATTTTTGTTTTTGAAGCCTGAGCTTTTGGTGTGATATCCAATAAGTCATCGCCAAAGCCAATGTCAAGGAGTTTTTTCCCCTATGTTTTCTTCTAGGAGTCTTAGCTTTCAGATCTTACTTTTAGGGTTTTTATCTTACTTTTGGAGTTTTTATCCATTTGGAGTTGATTTTTGTATACAGTATAAAATAAGGGTCCATGCTGGGCCTGGTGGCACACGCATGTAATCCCAGTACTTGGGAGGATGAGATAGGAGAATTCCGTGTTTGAGACAAGCCCCAGCAACTTAGCCAGACTCTCAGCAACCTAGCGAGACCCTGTTTCCAAATTAAAAAAAAAAAAAGGACTGGGGGTAGCTGGGCTGGTGGTACATGACTGTAATCCTAGTGCTTGGGAGACTGAGACAGGAGGGTTCCATGTTGGAAGACAGCCTCAGCGATATAGTGAGGCTCTCAGCAACTTAGTAAGACTCTGTTTCCAAATAAAAAATAAAAAGGCTGGGGGTGTAGCTTAGAGGTAGAATGCCCCTCGTTTCAATCCCCAGTACCAAGAAAAAGGTCCAATTTTATTCTTTGGCATGTTGATGTGCAGTTTTCCCAGCATCATTCATTGAAGAGACTGTCCTTTCTCCATTGTGCCCCCATTGTCAAAATTAGATGACTGTATATATTTGTATTTATTTCTGGGCTCTCTATTCTGTTCCACAGGTCTATGTCTTTTTAAGCCAATACCATACTGTTTTGATTTCTATGGCTTTGTAATATAATTTTAAGTCAGAAATATGGTGTCTCTGCCTTTTTCCCCTCCATATTGCTTTGCTTATTTGGTTTATTTTATGGACCCATATGAATTTTTGGACTTTTATTTCTTTTTTTTTTTGCGGTACTGGGGATTGAACCTATGGGCATTCTACCTCCGAGCTACACCCCCAGCCCTAATTTTGTTTTTTATTTTTTATTTTGAAACAGAGTCTCACTAAGTTGCAGAGGGCCTCACTAGGTAGCTGAGGCTGGCCGAAAACCTGGATCCTCCTGTCTCAGCCTCCCAAGTACTGGGATTACAAGCGTGCACCACCTCGCCCGGCTTGGACTTTTATTTCTTTGAAGAATGCCATTGGGGTTTTGATAGGGGTTGCTTTAGGTAGTATGGGCATTTTGATGATATTAACTCTTCTGATCCATGAACATGGAATATCACTGTGTCCCTCTCAGATTCTTTCATTTATGTTCCATAGTTTTCAGCATACAGGTCTTTCACCTCCTTGGTTAGCTTTACTCCTACGTTGGTTTTTCCTTTTTACTAGTATAGATGGGACTGTTTTCTTGATTTCTTTTTGGGGGAGGCCATCATTTGTGGATGTAAAAGGCCACAGTTTTTAAGTTGATTATCGTGCAGCCGTATTGATTTTATTCATCAGATCCCATAGTTTTTTGGTGGATTCTTTGGGGGTTGCTACATAAGGAATCGTGTTACCTTCAGGTAGAGATAGTTTTACACACCTTTGATTTCTTTCTCCTGCCTGACTGCTCATGTCAGTACTTCCAGTACTGTGAGGGACTGAAGTGGTAAGGGTCAGTGTCCTGGCCTTTTACTGGATCTTGGTGGAAAAGCTTTGATTTTACCCCATTGGTCATATTAGCTGTGGAATTTTCACAGTGACTTGTGATGTGGCAGGACTTTCCCTCGAGGGAGGCTGCTGAACTCCATCAGATGCTTTTCTTTGTGGACTGATAGGATCAGTTGGTTTTTGCTTTTCAGTCTGTTCTGAAGTACAGACACGTCATCTCCTTGGTTTGCACGTTAGACCAGCCATTCATGCGAGGGATAAATCCTGCTTGAGCATGTGTTCCTGGTGTGTTGCTGAGTTCAGTTCACTGGCATTTTACTGAGGATCTTTACATCCACACTCATCAGAGACGCTGGTCTGCAGTCTTCTTTTCTTGTCGTGTGTTTGTCTGGCTTAGGTATCAGGGTGATGTTGGCCTCATCAGGATGAGTTAGGAAGCATTCCCTCCAGCTTTATTCTTTGGGAAAGTTTAAAAGGTATTAGTATTAATTCTTTCATTGTTTTGTATTACGGTGGCACATGCCTGTAATTACGGTACTTGGGAGGCTGAGACAAGAGGATCACAGGTTCAAGGATAGCGTCAGCAATGGAACAAGACTCTCAACAACCTAGTGAGATCCTGTTTCAAAATTAAGAAATAAAAAAAGGGCCAGGGGTGTAGCTCAGAGGTAGAACCCCTTTGGGTTCAATCCCCAGTACCACAATACAGTGTTTGGTAGACTTCAGCTGTGAAGTCATCTGGTCCTGGGCTTTTCTTTGTTTTGGAGGATTGAATTCCTACTTCCGTCTCTTAGTTCTGTCAGCTAATTCCTATAAACAACCTGAAAATCTCAGTGTCATAATGCAGCACAAGTTTATTTTTCACTCATGTCATGTCCCAACAGAGGGTGGGTCACTCTGTTCCCCTGAATACCCGGAGACCAGGTCCCTCCTCTGTGGCCTTGCCCCGCTCCAGGGTCTGTGGGATCCTCTCCTTGGCCTGGCTGTGGGGCAGGGGAGGCCAAAGGATGTGGAGGTCAAGGTGTAATGCTCTCATTCTGCTCGTGTACCTTTGTCCAGAGTTCAGGACCTGGCCACACCTAACTGCCCGAGAGGTCAGAAAAGGCAGTCGAGCAGGGTGCCTAGGAGGAAGAGAAGGGATGGGCTCCCCATGGTAACTTAAGTCAGTTGCTTCCACCTCCCACCATTCTGGTACCATCTTCATAAGTTTTGACCTATTCCTAAACATGTGTTACTTATTTCATAATTTTGTTTAAATTGTTCAACTTTTTAACAACCCTTTTATTGATGAAAGGTCACTTTACAGCACCTTTGAAAGTAGAAAAGCAGTGACACCTGCCTTAAAGAAATAATACAAATATAACTATAATGCCGCTCAGTTCTAGCTGGCTAGTGGTGGCTGCTGAAGTTGCTGGGTCTGCTAAAGAGAATACAGTAGCTCCCTCTTATCCACAGGGATACAGTCCAAGACCCCCAGTGGATGTCTGAGACCACAGATAGTATTGAACCTTATATAGTCTATGCTTTAGTATTGAACCTTATATAGTCTATGCTTTTTTCTATACATACTTATGATAACGTTTAATTTATAAATTAGACATAGCAAGAGGTTAACAGTAACCAATAATAAAACAGAGCAGTTATAACAATATACTGTATTAAAGTTTCAGCTTTGGGGCCATTACTAAGTAAAATAAGGGTTACTGGAATATAAGCACTGTGATACATTGTTAGTCGATCTGATAATTGTAGACAGCTCCGTGACTACCTGGCAGGCAGCATATACAGCATGGATACATTGGACAGAGGGATGGTTCACATCTCAGATCGCACAGCATGAGATTTCATCACACGATTCAGGAGCAGCATGCAAGTTAAAATGTATGAATTGCTTATTTCTGGAATTTTTAACTTAATATTTTCAGACTATAGTTCACTGCCAGTAATGGAAATGTGTGGAAAGCAAAACTGTGGATGAGGCAGAGGGAAGGGAACAACAGAGATGAGATGTGAGATGTCACAGACTTCCTTGCTGACATGTCTGAGAATACACAAAGGAGAACTGAAGAGGAAATCACCTCACCATGAAGTCTACTGTCCTTTAACTGCCAGGTCCTGGTATTACCTGAAATTACCCCAGTCCCACCAGCGGAATGCGTGCCACACTTTGGGAAATGCTGGTTTAGGGGACAACCAGCGCACAGTTTGTGGGCAGACAAATCCAAAACTTGCTTCCGAGGGAGGTGGATGAATCAGCCTTTCACCTTGTAGCTCTCACCAGTGTGTAAAGGACTTTATAGTTTGCAAATTTTAGCATCTTAATTGGTGAGGGAGGAGCTATTGGTGTCACTTTACCTGGAGAAAGGCGGGAGTAGACAGGATGCCCTTGGGGCCACACAGCTGCCTCCAGGCTCCATCCACTGTCCCTGGCTGCAGTCCTCCGCGGGGAAGGCCCCCTGTAGGAGGTGCATCTGCATGGGTCCGGCCATGTATTCATGTTGCTCTCCCCCAGTCTGTCCCTGGCTGCAATCCTCCACGGGGAAGGCCCCTATAGGAGGTGCATCTGCATGGGTCGGGGCCGTGTATTCATGTTGCTCTCCCCGGTCTGTCCCTGGCTGCAGTCCTCCATGGGGAAGGCCCCTGTAGGAGGTGCATCTGCATGGGTCGGGGCCGTGTATTCATGTTGCTCTCCCCCCGGTCTGTCCCTGGCTGCAGTCCTCCACGGGGAAGGCCCCTATAGGAGGTGCATCTGCATGGGTCGGGGCCGTGTATTCATGTTGCTCTCCCCCGGTCTGTCCCTGGCTGCAGTCCTCCATGGGGAAGGCCCCTGTAGGAGGTGCATCTGCATGGGTTGGGGCCGTGTATTCATGTTGCTCTCCCCCGGTCTGTCCCTGTCACTGTCACTTGCTTGGTACCTATGGCTGTATTTTCATAGGAATGCCAGCTTCCTGGGAACTCAGAAGGTGCCCTGGACACGTCTAGGAATTTGTCACCCATTCTGGGTGACACAGGGTTTGTCCAGTGATTGTATTGGTGGGTGCTGTACCCTGGGGAGCTGCTGAGCTGCCTATTGAATGAAAGGCTCCTGTGGGTCCTGGTGTTTCTTCCTGACATCGCATGTGCTCTTGACCCTGGCCTCCCACAGTATCCACCCACCCCAAGTCATAAGGACATCATGGCCCGCCATTGAAAACATGCAGGGACACCGGGAGCAGTGCTACACAACTATATTCCCAGTACTTGGGGGGCTGAGGCAGGAGGATCGCAGGTTCCAGGCCAGCCTAATGCCCCTGGATTCAGTCCTGTGTACAAAAAAAAAAAAAAAAGCCAGGTGTGGTGGCACACACTTGTAATCCCAGTACTTGGGAGGCTGAGACAGGAGGATCGCAGTTTTGAAGCCAGCCTCAGCAACTTAGTGAGGCCCTCTGCAACTTAGGGAGGCCCTGTTTCAAAATAAAGAATAAAATAGGGCTGGGGGTGGAGCTCAGAGGCAGAATGCCCCTGGGTTCAATCCCCAGTACCACAAAAAAAAAAGAAGAGAAAGGAAGAAAGGAAGGAAGGAAGGAAAACATGCAGGGTGGTATTGCTCGTCCTACTACAGGCACAAGATTGAAGCCTGGGGGAATAGGCTTCCTTCCTCCTATCCTTCTTTCCTTTCTTCCTTCTTTCTATCACTCAAATATTTGTTGGAGGGATTCTTGGGAAAACAAGAGTGACGTTCTCTAGCTCAGCCTCCACTACACAACTGGGTCAGAGCTGAGTTGACTCTGAGTCAAGGGGCATGAGCAGGTCCCCACCCTCCTCTTCCCTCCCCACCCGCACATGCACGTCACCCTACCTGGACCTCCGCCTGCCTCACTCACCAGGGCAGGACGAGTCACCGCCGCTGTTCTGTGCTGCCAGGCTGACCCCGAGCTGGGTGGGAGGCTCTGGGGAGAGAAGGGAGGCAGAGTGCAGTGGGGTATGCAGAGAACAGAGACCTTCCAGGTCTCCTGGACCTGGCCCCGCCCTGCTCCACCACTTGCTGTGTGTCCTTGGGCTGCTCCTGTCATCTCTCTGAACCTGTTTCTTATCTACAGATAAGGTTGCTATGCAGAGTTAAGGAAAGGCCTGCCCCGCCCCTGCCTGTAGTGTTCCTCATTCAGTGGAGAATCCCTCTTCTCTCCTTCCCCTCACTTTCTGACACCCTTGATCCTCTCCAGCAGAAGTTGTAGACTGGGGAGGTGGGGGTTGAATTTTGCCAGCAGATGTGTTTATTGGGCCTTCCTATTAATACAGGAAATGGATTTAATGCCAGCGTTTTTATTTTTATTTTTTTATTTTTTGCGGTACTGGGGGTTGAACCCAGGGGCGTTCTACCTCTGCGCTACACCCCCGGCCCTATTTTTTATACTTTATTTTGAAACTGGGGCTCATGAAGTTGCGGAGGGCCTCACTAGGTAAAGAGAGAGAGAAACAGGGAGAGAGAGAGAGACAGGGAGAGAGAGAGAGAGAGAGAGAGAGAGAGCTGAGGTTGGCCACAAACCCGAATCCTCCGGTCTCCGCCTCCCAAAGTACTGGGATTACAAGCGTGCGCCACCACACGCCACCACACCCGGCTAAGGCCAGCATTTTTAAATGAGACTATTTCACATATGAATTTGGATTTCCAGTGCTTCTCGGAGAATGGGTCACTGGCCACTCAGCAGCCCATTCTGGGGCCCCCCCACTGCTCCCCACTGAGTGGCACCGCTCCCCTCTGCTCCTTGCTGCTCATCTGTGAGGCTTTGCACCCCACTTCTTACTTGGCCAGCTTACGGGGACCAAGGAGTCTGATGGAAACAGGCCACAAGCAGAGGCCAGGCTGGACAGAGCTCTGTGACTCTGCTGGTGTGCAGGTGTGGGGGCCGGATGGGCCCAGGGCGTAGGTGTGGGGTGGGGTGGTCAGTTCAGGGCCTTGGTTGCCTCAGGACCTCTGGAACCTGAAGACAGTCTTGCACTGAAACCGGGTTGATTGGACCTAATAGAGACATGGTCTCCAAGAGCCCAGGTTCTTGGCAGGAAGGTCTTACTTCCAAAAGAGCCAGCTGCCTTTGGCAGATAGAGGAGACCAGCCATTAAGAGCTGGGTGTCCGGAGTCCCCCACAGGAGCTGAGCCTGGTCCACAGGGCCTGTCACACAGGGAGTGAACCTGCGCTCTGTGGCAGCACCTCCCTCCTGAGGACCTAGAGCTCCCACGAGGAGACACGTGCAGCTGCATGCAATGGCCCCTGCTGCAGCCAGCTCAGCATGGGGCCAGGATCATCCATGGGTTCACCCAGGTGGTTCTGTTCGTGGGACTCCCGTGTAAGACTCTGGCCCTGTGGGTGACAGGTCATGACCCTACCTTTAGGATCTGACCTGTGCACTGGCAGGAATCGCCCAGAAGAGAAAGGACGGGTGGCTTTGGCTGCAGGGGAGGCCTCTGAGGAGAGCCACCCCGGTGCATGGGCACCTGTGTGCATGTGCTACGTGTGAGTAGGGGTGTGTGTGTGTCTGCTGCAGGCCCACGGGCGGCTATCAGTGCCCTCGCCCTGCAGCCCCTGGAGGCCCTGGTGGGGACACGAGGCACAGGCTTTGTGCCCACCCTCTCCAGGTGTGACAGGCTTGCTGTGGGTTGTTGGCGCCAGGATCGATGTCAGACAGCAGGTCTGATGCACTGTGCTGTGCCTGGGCCGCCCCAGCCCCTTGGGGAGGCTGCACGGTCTGTCTGTCGGTTGGAGGGCCCTCTCTCCTCATTGGCTCCTGCTGTGGATGAGGCTGGCTTTGGAAGTCTTTTACCTCCAAGTGGAGGACTGAGGCAGAGGGGCGGGTCCAGTCTTCCCAGACTGTCTCCTTTAGCGGAGCCTGATCAGTCTCTCAGCGCCGGCTTTTCAAACAGTACTTCTCTTGCTGATGCCCACTAGGGCCCTGCAGGGAAGGAATGGCCCATATCACAGATGGGAACATTGAGGCCTGCAGAGTCAGTGTGTCCGTTGGCCATGGCAGTTTGCTCCACCTTGAGACTGCGTCGTGGTCATCCAGGGCCTGGGCCTTACGGTATCAAGCAGCCTCATGAGGGAATCATGCTCTAGAACCGAGAGACAGGAGCAGGAACTCTGGGTCTCACAGAGGTGGGACTGCTCTCCATCCCTCCATCCTGTCGGGGCATTTCACCCCCTCTCTGGCTTCCCCTGGGAGATGGAGCAAGGCCCTGTCACCATCTCCAGGAGTGGCTGTGAAATTCCTTCAGTGGTTCACATGCAGGACTGTGGAGCGCTGGGCACGTGGGGAGCGTCAGTAAATGTTGGTTCATTGCTGTTAGTCTGCATGGGATTTGCTGCAAAAGCAATTAAGAAACAACCAAAAACAGACCGAGTGCATACTTTACAGCAGCGCATCTCCTCGTCTCCTCTGAAGCGAGACTGTCACAGGAAGCTGGGGCTGCTCTGCCCCTGTTTTAGAGATGAAACTATTGAGGGGTTGCTTGGCCCTGGGAACTCACGTGGGTGCTCATCCAGCAGCTCTGGGACTCCCCAAATGGACTCCTTCTGCGAGCTGCAAGTGCTAACCACAGAGCAACTCCAGCCCGAGCCGTGAAGAGCTGGTTCTGGGCCAGGACAGAGTCAGGCTGTGCAGAGGCCAAGGCAGGGACGGCCCGAGGATGCCCAGGGCAGGGGCTCCAGTGGGTCGTGGTAGGGGGCCCTGTCCTCTGCACAGCAGGGACGGGCTTAGTGCAGGCCAGCAGCCTCCACGGTGGCGGGGCCGCCCGGCAGCTGCTGGCTCACGAAGCGTCCAGCCTGTTTGCCAAGACATCTCCTTGATTCACATTTTCCACCTCGAGGGATGTTTTGAAACTGTTGACCTTCAGTTCATCAGATGTCCCTTATTAAATTGTAAGTCATGTTCCATTCAATTAAAAAAAGACAATGGTGAGTGACTCAGTCATGGCCTCTTGGCAGGAGGGACCGAAGCACTTGAGGCCAGAGGGAAGACATGCTTATCAGTGGTCCCTGTGCCACATATCCTTCCCATGGGAGGCTGTGACCAGACCAGCTCTACCGCCTGCCCAGGAGGGGGGACTTGAGCTCTGTTGGAGAGGGGAAGTCTGTCCACACAGAGACAGAGGAGTCGAGGCCATGTATGTAAGAGAAGCAAATGGCAGATGAGTGTGGGCCAGGGGTGACCTGGAAGCCCCCGGGGGACGGGCCATTGACAGGTGAATTGGAGTGGATCAGGAGAGGGGAAGGGATGACATTCCAGTGGAGGGCTCCATTCCCAATGAGAGATTGGGAAGTGGGGGAGTGTGGGAAAGAGTGAGGGATACAGTGGGCAGGTGAGGTCTTCATGTGCTGCTTTAGGCAATGGGGAGCCACAGCAGGTTCTTGAACAGAAGTGTTTAGGAAAATGAAAAGTATCAAGTAAATGTGAAAACTCCCTAGGGCATTATGGAAGGTGAACTGAAAGCCCATCCTGGGGCGAGAGGCTTTCCCCTTGCTTCTAGAACTCTCTGTGTGAGCAGCACAGGACAGGTCACAGCCCTGGCCGTGGGACATTGGGTGGGGCCTTCATTACCCTAGGACTCAGTTTCCTCATCTATCACAATGGGCTAACAATGGTGTCCCTTGTCCCAAGCACTGTGTGAGGGCAAAACAAAATCATGTGTGTGAATTGCCCGCAGGGTTCCGTGACCACTGAGCCCTGTGCCCCCGGGCTCCCATGCAGCCCCAGGGCCTGAAGGGGCCCCTCTTACGCAGGACTCTCTTTCCTCCCTGGTTCTCGTCTTCCAGCTTCCACTATAGTTCCTAGAGCGGGAGTACTCACTCGGGGCCTCATCTGCTCTCTGCTCCGCCTCCCTTTCCACTCTTCATCCCCTAGGCTGTTTGATCATTCACTCACTCACTCGCTCACAAATATCCATGCTAGTCATTGTGCTAGACACTGTCCAGTAACAAGACAGCCCCTGCCCTCTGCAGTCTTCAGCTGAAGCAATGAAATCAAATGTCAAGCCCGGCACGGTGGTGCACGCCTGTGATTCCAGTACTTAGGAGATTGAGATAGGAGGATCCCAGGTTTGAGGCCAGCGTCACCAAATTATCGAGACCCTGTTTCAAAATAAAAAGGGCTGGGGGTATAGCTCAGAGGTAGAATGCTCCTCGTTTCAATCTCAAGTACAAAAAAAAAGAAAAAAAGTCAATTAAATTAAATTTCTAATTATCAGGTGATGTGAGGGCTTGGAGGGCTCTGAGACCTGTGTCTTCAGGGTGTGCTGGGGAAACCTCATGACAGCGATACTTCAGTGGGTGTCTGAAAATATGTAGGGTTCACTGGGTCCTTGAGGGGGAGGGGGCACAGACAGAGGGACAGCCTGGGGAAAGGCCCAGAGGCGAACGGTAGCAGGTTGGCAGGCAGAGTGGCTACAGGAAGACAGCGAGTACCCAGGCTACAGGAGTCCATCAGGCCAGGCTGTAGTTTATCCTTTATCCTAACAAGCCTCCGCCCTGGAGGTGTTGTAAGTACATCTTCATGTGAAGTTCACCCTGGTCCAGAAAGGAAGAGGGCACCAAAGAGCCTCGTGTGGCCTCAGAGGGAGGCAAGGAGGCTACAGCTCTCACCAGACCAGACCCCTGGAGACAGTACTGAAGATGGTCACAGCCTTGACTGGGGGGTGACGATTCCGACCCAGATTGCTTCTAGGGAAGCAAGGGAGCCCTGTGCCTGCCTGATAGGGCCGAGCTCATCCTCGAAGGGGCCTTTGCACCCCTGCAGGGGAGGGCAGCCATCCCCCTTTGTCCAGAGTGAAGCAGGGCCGGAGCCTGCCCAAGTCCCAAGGCTGCTGTGTGCATGCCAGGTGTTTGGGGCCCAAATCCCTGCTTCCCTGAGCCCTGTGCACTCAGTCAGAGGTGACGCGCATGGCCACAGGGCTGGGCCTGGGGAGCCACTCTTAAGAGCGTGAATGTTGAGGTTCCTGTGGCCATCTTCTGTCACTCGGTCCCCGACTCTCTCCAGAGCTCCCTAGGGCCCCCAGGTGTGGTGGGCAGCGGGCAGCCTCACTAGGGAGGGCTGAGCTCCCAAGCGCCCCTTCATGTTCGCCAGTGCCCCGTGCGTCCCCCAGTTCTTAGGCTGCGGCAGGGCCGCTCCCTGTAAATACCAGTCCTCTGACGTACACATTCTTTCTCTGTGATTTTTCCTGTTTTGATGAGACACTGCCCTTGGCCGCTCAGGTTCCCAAGAGGAGACTAGGCCTTGGCGGCAGCCAGCCAACCACTCGGCCAGCCACTGGGGGTCCGGCGCCTCTCCCAGCCGCATAGCCCTTGCTCTGTGTGAATGCCCCTCTTCCACGGCTGCCTCCTTATCGCCCTTCCCAGCTGACTGAGAAGGCCTCATTCCAGCCTGAAATTGACCTGCCCTCCTTTCTGTTTTCTTCCAGAAGGAGGGGCCTGAGGGTTCACTAGAGTTCAGGGTCTGGCGCCTGGGCCCACTGCATTGGAGCCTGATTTGCAGGCTGCCCGTTGGGACAGGAAAAGGCAGGGTGGTGCCTGCTGTCTACATTAATCCGTTTATTTATTTTTTTCTTGGCTCATTGGACATGCACTAAGCACCTACTATGTGCCATGTGGTTCTAGGCACTGGGCTACAAAGAGTGGATGGCAAAAAGCCTCACAGAAGCTGGGCGCAGTGATGCGCACCTGCAATCCCAGCGACTCAGGAGGCCCAGGCAGGAGGATCACAAGTTCAAGGCCAGTCTGGGCAACTTAGTAAGATCTTGTCTCAAAATAAAATAAGAAGATGGGGAATAGCTCAGTGCTGTCGCTGGCTCCCCATTGCGGGTGAGAACACGGTTTAGAGTTTGCCATGTGGGTTGGTGCTGCTGGCCACCTCTCTGCCACCCCTGGGCCTTCTTTAGGCCCTTCTTCAGGCCCTGGTCCCCCTGCAGCGCTCATCCCTCCTGGAGCTGGGCTGGCTATGGTGTAGCCCTCAGTGGGCCTCAGTCAGGTGCCCCTGGGCAGGGAACAGCATGCCCAACTGTACATAGCACCTTGCCAAGATGACCGCGTGGCCGGTAGGGGTGGCTTTGAGGTTTGGAAGCAGGTTTCTCTGACTCTGAGCATACAGCCAGTGCTTGGGGGGCTGGATTCTTAGTTGGCTGGTGATCTCTGCTGCGTTCTTGCCTGCTGGGCTTTTGGACTCCAAGCCGTGCAGTGCCCATGGACCTCCTCTTAATTACTCAGCTCTGCCAGAGGTGCTTTTGTTAAAGTATTTGTCCTGAGTTATTAAACAGGCTTTTAATCATACCTTTGACGCACATTTAACCATCTTGCACTCCTACATGCTCGTTCGTTACTTATTCATTCTTTGAACAAACAGCATTTATTCAGTACCAGGCCTCATGCCAGGGACAGAGGTGAGCAAGACGCGTGCCCGTCCTCCAGCAGCCCAGGCCTGGGGGCAAGTGGAGGAGGGAGAGGCTGGCAGCCCTGGAAGGAAGGCTGATGGTAATGGTAACAGCCACAGCGGAGCTGCAGCGTGGCTCAGGGTGGAGCACAGGCTCAGCACACTGCGAAGCCCTGGGGTCCAGCCCCAGCACCAAGGAAAACAAACCCCATAATAGAAGAACACCCTCTACTGGCCTGCACAGTCCTGCCCCCTCGTCTGTCAATTCATTTAATCCTCAAAGTCTGTTATCACGAACATTTTGCACACAGGGAGGCTGAGGCACAGAGGTTAACTACCTAGCCCAGGTTGAACCTGAGCCAGCGGCAGAGCTGGGATTTGAACCCAGGCACCCTGCTCCTGAGTGGTTCTGACCACTGCACCACACTGCATGAGTGTGAGGGCACTGGATAAAGGACTGGGAGTGGCGCGTGCAGATCTCAGAACTGCGAAAGCAGCAGACCACTCCAAGGCTCAAGTGGCAGAATCCAGGCTGGTGGGCGTCAGAGAGGAAGCTGTCCTTGGACTGGTGCTGAGCAAAGGTCCTGGGGTCAGGGCCAAGAGAAAGACTGGTTTTTCTGGAGCCAGAGATCTGAAGTGGGCATCTAAATATTCTTGTGTGGGGAAGAAGGCTAGGGCATGAGCCATGCCCATGTTTCTTTGTGACCTGGAGTTGCAAGGTGTTCTGGGCTCTGATTGAGGCCTGAGCCGGTGCTCGTGGAGGATACACGGAGCCTGGCTCTGCTGCCTGAGGCCTGAGCTGGTGCTCGTGGAAGATACACTGGGTCTGGCTCTGCTGCTGCCTGAGGCCTGAGCCGGTGCTCGTGGAGGATACATGGGGCCTGGTTCTGCTGCCTGAGGCCTGAACTGGTGCTCGTGGAGAAGGATACATGGGGCCTGGCTCTGCTGCCGACTGCTGGATCACTACAGGTGACCCTCACCTGCCCTCCTGGGCATGCAGTGCTCCACTTCAGATCCACCGCAGAGGACAATCCCTGGTCCTTGTCCCAGCCTGCGGGCCCTGTGCCATCTGTTCTCTGACCACGCCACTGACCTCTCTCTCCCTGCCCTCTGGCCACAGTGGCCATGGTGGCTGTCACACAGGCTGACCCCGCAGCTGTCCTGGACCCTTGGGTGAGCCCCGGCTGCGCCCGCTACTCAGAATACTGCTCCCGGGCTGCTCCTGCGGCGGCTGCTCCTTCCTTGACTCGGGTCTCTGCTCAGAGGGGCTGCGTACACCGCCCAGGTGGTGCCCTTTGTCACGTTCTGTCTCATCATGTGTGTGCTTCATGGCTCTTAGCACCTTGAGACAGATCCCATCTCCTTTTTGCTTGCTTATTATCTGTCCCCTCCACAAGGCGGTCCATTCCGCACTTGCATATTTGTACACAGTTAAACAGGTCTGTTACCTCCCGCCCCCCTTATTTTTATTTTTGTTTTTGTTTTGTTTTTTTTACTGTGGCACTGAGGATTGAATCCATGGGCATTCTACCTCTGAGCTAAATCCCCAGCCCTTTTTATTGTTTTGTTTTGAAATAGGGTCTCACTAAGTTGCTGAGGTTGGCCTTGAACCTGTGATCCTTCTTTCTTAGCCTCCCAAGTACTAGGATTACAGGCATATGCTACCATGCCCGGCAAGAGTTCTCATCTTTTTTTTTTTTCCAGTACTGGGAATTGAACTTAGGGGCATTCTGCCTCCAAGCTACACCCGTAGCCCCATTTTATTTTTTATTTGGAAACAGGGTCTTGCTAAGTTGCTGAGGCTGGCTTCAAACCTGTGATACTCCTGTCTCAGCCTCCCTAGTACTGGGATTACAGGTGTGTGCCACCATGCTCATCTAAGAGCTCTCATCTTAAATGAGTAGTTCAGTGGCTTTTTACATACCTACACCCTTGTGACCACCCCCAGACCAGGGTACAGACCATTTCCAGAACCCCAGGAGGCACCCTTGAGCCCCTCCCCACCAAGAGATAAGCAGTAGGAGGCTTCTGTCAGTGTGTTAGCTCTGCCTGTCCTTCTACTTTGTTTTAATGTTCGATTATTTCTGGGATTCAGAACTTCAACTCTGTGCTGTTGAGGTCAAGAGGGTTGGAACAAAGCCAGGAAGGAAAAACCAGTTAGGGAGAAGTGTGGAGAGACCTGGGAGGCAGGAACAGACTGCAGGGAGGCACGTGAGACCCATGAAAGCAGCACCTGCTGGCTCCCAGGGCTCCTGCACGACCTCTCTCTCATCTTGCAGCAGGGAGGAGTGCAGCCTGCCCCTTTCTGGCCTCAAGCCCTGTTCCCTGTTCCCAGCGCTTTGCCAGGGGAACTGTGGGAAAAGAGACTCTCCATTGAGAAGAGGCTGTGGTCCTCAAACCCTGCGGCCTCACAGTCATGGGGGAGGTGGGCAGCACTGGCTCATAGGGCCAGGCACTGTGCTATGCCCTTCCCCCACACTAACACAGCAGCTTCTCGCCATGGTCCAATGCACCAAGCGGGCACTGTGGGGGTAGCTTGGGAAACTGAGGCATGGGGTGGTGAAATGTTCCCTGGGGCCATAGCTGGCAAGTGATGGAGCAGGGGCTCGAACCCAGCAGGGCCGCTGCAGACCTGCTCTGGCCCGTGCACTCTGCACCCTGTCTTCCAGCAGAGGCCCAAAGGCCCAGGCCTCATCCTGCAGCTGAGCACTCAGCGGGGCTCTTTGTTTGGCTCCCATTGTGTCCCCAATAGAGGAGGTGCGGGCGACAGTGCAGAACCACTACTGAGTGGATTCATGGACGGTTCCAGAGGTGCACCATCCCCTCAGGGCCCTGGAGCCCCCAGGCGGGCTTGGCTCCAGGCTGCAGGATCTGAGAGGCCAGGTTAAGTCTCAGCTCTAGCTTCCTGGCAAGGCCGCCTCGGGCACCGTGGTCTGCCTCATCTGGAACCGGGTGTCCTGACGCTGGCCTGGTTGCTGGCACTGCATGTCCAGGCAGTGGCACGTCACCAGGCGCTCTGGCACAGTGGGGTGAGGGCCTCCCAGGTGGGGGCATACGATGTCTCATGGTGGCGCTCAGGGGTCCTTGTTGAGCCCCACTGGTTTGCAGGTCTCATGGGTGCAGTGTCATCTGTGTGCTGCTGCCGTGTAACTTCCTCCTTGGAGACCAGAAGAGTGACCGCTACCGGGCCTTGGTGCAGCTGCTGTCCTTGGACACCAGGAAGAAGCCAGGCAGGCCTGGGCCAGCCGCAGAGTGGCTGTCCTGTCCCTGGCCACTCATCTCCGTCCCAGCCCCTCTGTTTGGAAGCTGTCCTCCTGGCCAGGTTCTCACCAGAGTTGCTCCACGACCCTGCTGTGGGCCTCAGGCCAGACTTCCGCCCCATCCTCAGGTGCCCTCCTGGCTGTCTGCACTCAGTGCACAGATCACAGGAAATGACAAGGACCTCTGTCCCCACTGCCAGGACTGAGCCTTTGTGAGTGCCTGCTGCATGTCGGGGCTCTCCATTTTCTCCTTTGTTTCTCAAAATCCCGCTAGAAGAGAGATGTGACCTCCTGCCCCCTTATATGTAAGTAAACTGAGGCCTGGAGGGGGTCTAGTCAATTGCTTAAGCAGAGTCAGGATTTCAGCCCCAAGCCTGGGTTGTCTGCACTCCCCTGTGCTGCTCTGCAGAGGAGGGAGGAAGCCCAGGAGAGGTGACAGTCCCATCATGTTCTCAGCTAACACCTGCTTGTGCTTGCTCTGTGCTGGGACCTATTACCAGTCCCTTCGTGAGTTTCTGCGTTTCTCCTCACTCCCAAGAGGTAGGCAGTATTTTCATCCCCGCTGTACAGATGAAAAACACTGGAAGGTCAGAGAAAAATCTGTCCAAAGTCATGCAGTTGATGCATGAGGCAGAAGAGCCCCAGGTCTGTAAACCCAGGGGGACTGAAGACCAGGTGCGCTGTGGCACCCAGAGAGTGGGGCTCAGCACTGAACAGAAATGAGCTATGGCCCTGGAGGAACCTGAAGTGCGTATCACCAAGTGAAAGACGCATACAGGCATAGCTGTATGATTCCAGGTGCGTGGCACTGCAGCAAAGGTGGAACTGTGGAGACAGGGAGGACCAGTGGTCACCATGGGGTTGGGGCAGAGAGATGGACAGGCGGGCACAGAGGACTGGTCTACATGATACTGTGATGGTGGACACGTGTCACTGTTTGCACCAGGAGTGACCCTGATGTAGACTGTGGACTGGGTGATGGGATGTGTGGAGACTGGTTTCTTAGTGGTAACAAATGAACCCTCCAGTGGGAAGGTTGATGACGGGTGGCTGTGCGTGTGCGGGAGCCAGAGGAGCCGGAGGACACATCAACTCCACATTCTGCCCAATTTCCCTGTGAACCTAGAACTGCTCTAAAGAATAATCTATTTTTATTTTTACTTATTTATTTATTTGGTACTGGGGATTGAACCCAGAAGTGTTCTACCTCCAAGCTGTACCCCCAGCCCTTTTTAAATTTTGAATCAGGGTCTTGCTAAATTGCTGAGGCTGTCCTTGAACCTGCGATCCTCCTGTCTCAGCCTCCCAAGTGCTAGGATTACAGGCATATGTCACCACACCTGGCTAAGAATAATCTATCTTTAAAAAACAGGCCCAGGATGCACTTGGTGCTTGAACTGCCAGCCACCCAGCCTCCCCACCCCCATTGCTGAGTGAAGATGGGGTGTGGCTCTGCAAAAGAGGAGCTTCCCTGCAGAGGATTAGCTGTTGGCCAGTGTCCTTCTAGGCCTGCTTTCAGGTGTCCTTTGGAATCCTACCTGGCTGTGTGCACTGGTGGGGCGTGAGGGAGGTCCTGGTTGGTTAGGTGATCGAGGGAATGGGTGCGTCTACCAGGCGGTGGACTGCTCCTCCCAGATGGAGGAGGGAGGAGGTGATAGCTGCATTCTTTGGTCCCCGCTCTGCAGGACATCCTGTGCTCAGGGGAGGCTGGCCTCACCCCTCTCAGGACATTGCAAAACTCTGGCTCCAGCTCTGTTGAATCAATGTCCTTTGGAAAAGTACATTTTGCTCAGGAGCCAAGTAAAACTGGAGGCTCTGCAGCCGGCACAGTGCAGCGGTGAGGGTGACGCACACCCAGGCGGAGGGGAGGGAGAGGCGGTGGCTGCTGTGCCAGGCCCCAGCCAGCTGAAGGCCCCAGCTAACAGCGTGTGTGCCCGGGGCGGCAGCATCGATGACTTCGTCAGGGCTACACCCCTCGCTGTCCAGAAAAGATGTTGTCTCTGAGAAGTCATGGATAAAATGAATCACTGCAAAAATGAAATTTTCTTATTGACTTGAATTATTGGTTTGCAGATGGCATCTCTCCAGTATGAGTCTTTGGTAGATAACTGCTCCAAAGCCTATAGATTTGGAGCATCTGGATGTCCTGGGAAAAGCCCCAGAGGGGACTCTAGTTCTTGCTCGTGATGTTAGGTACTTCAGTACAGTTTTCTGGATGTCGGTTTCTTGCCTTCAAAATGGGTCTGGACTAAAACAGCCTCAATCAATATCCAGAAAGTGGGTGTCTCATGTTTCCATTCCTGTGTCTTTGGCAGACATTGCTAATCCATCTCTGTACTCTGACACCGAGTCAGGTCTCAGCCTTAGGAGCAGGCCGTCCCCTCTCGGCCACTGAGGGAGTTCATGGTCAGTCTCAAATGCCCTTCTAGTTCCACAGCTTGTAGATCTCTGCCCTGGTGCTGTCTTTCCAGTTCTACTGTCTCTTCCAATACAAATACACTTCATGCTCACGATTCAAGGCCAAGTTAACAAACTGATTGTCTCCAGGCCAGGTCTGACCCACAGAATGTTTGCTTTGCATGTCATTTTATTTTGAAGTTGGTGATTTCACATAAGATACCCTCATTTCTGGCCGCTCCTGAGCTGGCAACCGGGGCCCCTTGTTCCAGCCACGGGCCAAGCTGGGGTTCTTTCTGTGGTCTCTCCATTTTGCCACAGGCCCCACCTAGCCGCCTGTCCCACCTCTAGCACCTGCCCAGCAGCCTCGAGAGGTGGTTTTCTACCCTGGAGGCATGTGTGCTATGAGATGTCATGCCTGGTTGTCTCTGGTTTGCAGGTGTGAGCCCCTGCGTGACCAGGGCTGGGCTCTGGTCATTCATTTGGGACACTTGATGTTGCCATCAAGAATGGTGTTTCTTATCTATGAATAACACTTTCCTGGTGAATTGATTATTTCTATTTTCCTGGGTGGGCTTTCCTTCAAGCCAGGGTGCAGATATGCTATGAACTGTTGAAGAAAGTTCAGATTGACACCAATATTAAAAATACAGAGAGCGCCGGGCGTGGTGGCGTACGCTTGTAATCACAGTACTTTGGGAGGCGGAGACCGGAGGATCCGGGTTCACTGCCAGCCTCAGCTCTCTCTCTCTCTCTCCCTGTCTCTCTCTCTCTCCACTTAGTGAGGCCCTCGGCAACTTCGTGAGACCCGGTTTCAAAATAAAGTATAAAAAAATAGGGTTGGGGGTGTAGCGCGGAGGTAGAACACCCCTGGGTTCAATCCCCGGTACCGCAAAAAAAAAAAAAAAAAAAACAGAGAGGAGAAGAGGGGCAGGGGGCCCTCCTCTCTTTCTCTCCCTCTCTTCCTGTGTGCCTCCTGTGCATCTCATTTGTGCAGTCTCATTCCCACTGGATGGCTTGGAAGCCAAATGGCTCCCAAAGGGACTCGCCTGCACATCTCACCTGAGCTTTAGGCTCAGGAAAGACCCCCATCGTCTCTGGCTCAGTGGGCTGCTTGTTGTTTGAAGCCGATGTCCTCTAAGACTGTAAGGCCAGACACGGGGGTTCCCAAGAGGTGGGAGGCGGCTTCCTGGCCGGGGGCAGACTGTGCTGTGCATTCCTGAATGCCGTGCACGCATGTTGAATGACCACACAACATGTGCCAGGTGACAACGGAGAGGTACTTGGGGGCTGTAGAAGCATCAAAGAGGCAGGCACCTCAGCCGGCCTGGACCTCATTGGAGGTTGTTTTTAGAGAAAAAAATGCATGATCTGAGTTACCCAGGTCCAATTAGGACCTCACCTTCCATCCCAGCTCTTTCAGCCTTTGTGCTGTCCCAGGAACCTGCCAGGAGCGCTCCTGTCTCAGGGCCTTTGCACAGGCTGTTGGTCTGAGGGTAGAGCCTGGAGTGCTCTTCCCTCATATCCATGTGGCTACAGGCTCACTGAATTCCAATCTCCACTGACATGTCTTCTTGTAGATGAGGCTTATCTGATACACACCCCCCACTCCGCCTAAAACCCACAACGGCTTCCTGTCTGCCAGTGTTGTATTCCTGGCACCTAGAACAGTGCTTGGCACACAGTAGGTACTCAATAATGAAGGAAAAGTGAATGAACTGGTGAATAAGGAGGAAGAGAGGCATGGTGTAGACAGAGGGTACGGCATACAAAGGCGTGGAGCTGGGCCGGGGGTTCAGAATGGGTCGTTGGGGACAAAGAACGTTGGAGCAGTGGGGCTAGAGGAGGGGCGGGTAACACACACCCGGGCTGGCCAGCACACCAGGTCTCCCAAGACACATCTCAACTGTCTTCTGTTTTCATGTATAGCCTGTTTGTTATGTAAAAACTGACAACACTGAAATGTGGCCAAGTGGAAGTGATTACCAAGTAACAACCAGGGGGACTTTCTTACAGTACTGGGGATTGCACCCAGGGGGCGCTCTACCATGGAGCTATACCCCTAGCCCTTTTTACTTTTAGTTTTGAGACAGGGTCTCACTAAGCTGCCCGGGCTGGCCTGGAATCTGGGACCCTCCCTCCTCAGCCTCCTGAGTTGCTGGGATTACAGCCATGCACCCCTGCGCCCAGATCAGGAGGACAACTCAGGAGGACATCTGAATCCCTTCTGCCCTTCTGCGTGGGGTTTTAACTCTCCTCTTTTAATATGAGAACTAGACCGTGCTTTCTAAAGCACACAGCTGCCCTTCAGGCCCCTCTGCCTGGCTCCCCAGCCCAGTGCAGAAATTTCATGTTCAGACAGCTGAGGGCACAATCCCAGCCTGACTCCAGGCGCACTGGGTGCCCTTGAAAGCCATGCCTCTGTTGGGCACCTGCCCACCCTCTCTTCTCTACCTTATTGGGTCTCAGTGTGACAGTCACTATCTCTGCTCAGTCTTTTCTGAACCTTAGTTTTCTTCTGTCAGAATGAGGGTGAACCTAATTTTTGTACCTTGAATGGTGTTAAGGATCAGGTGAAATGATGTGCGTTAGGGTGTGGGTTCAATAAATGTCATTCTCCCCCACCCCTGCCCTCTCTTTTTCTTTTTGGTACTGGGGGTTGAACCCAGGGGCATTTTACCTCTGAGCTACATCCCCAGCCTTTAAAAAAAATTTTTTTTAAATTTTGGCCAGGTGTGGTGGCGCATGCTTGTAATCCCAGTACTTGGGAGGCTGAGACAGGAGGATCCGGGTTCGTGGCCAGCCTCAACTACTTAGTGAGAGGCCCTCCGCAACTTAGTGAGACCCAGTTTCAAAATAAAGAATAAAAAAATAGGGCTGGGGTGTAGCTAGGAGGTAGAATGCCCCTGGGTTCAATCCTAGTACTGCAAAAATAAAAAAAAAAATTGAAACAGGGTGTTGCTAAGTTGCTATGGGCCTCACTAAGTTGCTGAGGCTGGTCTCGAACCTGCCTCTCAAGTCCTGGGATTACAGGCATGTGCCACCACGCCTGGCTCGCCTTCCTCTCTTAAAATCTTCATCTTAAACCGGGCGTGGTGGCGCACGCTTGTGATCCCAGCACTTGGGAGGCTGAGACCAGAGGATCCGGGTTCGTGACCAGCCTCGGCTACTTAGTGATGCCCTTCGCAACTTAGTGAGAACCTGTTTCAAAATAAAGAATACTTTCCCTCTCTCTCTCTCTCTCTCTCTCTCTCTCTCTCTCTTTCTCTCTCTCCTTAGTGAGGCCCTCCGCAACTTCGTGAGACCTGGTTTCAAAATAAAGTATAAAAAATAGGGCCGGGGGCGTAGCACAGAGGTAGAACGCCCCTGCGTTCAATCCCCGGTACTGAAAAAAAAAAGAATAAAAAATAGGGCTGGGTGTGTAGCTCAGAGGTAGAACGCCCCTGGGTTCAACCCCCGGTACTGCAAAATAAAATAAATAAATAATCTTCATCCTGTGTTGTGCTTTACCCAGACCTGGCCAGGACCTGGCTTTCACTTGCTTCACAAGGTCGTTGAGAATGTCGTCAAAAGGTGTTCTAGCAGAGTGAAGCTGTCAGATGAGCAGGTGGGGTGGGGAGTCAAGGGATATGGCTCCCCAAAAGGGACATCTTCCGCAGGGATCTTGGCATGGCCATCTTTCCCCCTAATTCACTCCTCCTAAACTTAAAACCCTGGTCACCAACAGTCTATTCCTTTTAAACCTCTGTGAAAGGCCGTGCCTGGCGGGGAGCCACAGGAGTGAGAACCAGTCCCCAGAATAGCTCCTGCCGCTCAGCATCTAAATGCTGTCTATATTTTTAGCCAATGATGGGCCACTTTTGAAAACCCCTACTCATGTTCTTTCCCTCCAAGAATGCATTTCTATTTATAGCAACTGCACATGGTATTGTTGTGGTCGGCGGTGTGTTGTTGGGTGACCACATCCTGGAAACACTTTGGGGGCCCCCTGTACCCCCATGCTGCCTGTGACCTTAACAAGCAGAAGCCTGACTCCAGGCCAAGCTGCGCGGCCTTTCTTGCTCCTGTGCTAGAGCTCATCTGGCTGTTGCAGGGGAAGGCAGGCTGGGGCGTGGGGCTCTCTCCCGCTGTGCTCTGCCAGGTGGCACAGCGCTACACTCTGCAGCTGTGTGGACTCTTTATCCTTCATTCACCTAGTGTCCATGGCCTGCGGTGGGCAATAGGCTCTGCACAGGCACAGGAGGGCAGCGCTGAGCAGGGACAGCCCAGGCCCCCAGGGCCCAGCCCGGAGTTTGCAGGAGTCCAAGGAGGAACGCTGCACAAGCCCTCTGGTCCCTTGACCAGGGATCCAATCCTGACTGCCTCTTGCCTCTCTGAGCCTCCATTTCTGCAACTGTTGAAAGAGCTTCCTGGGTGCTGAGGAGGAGTCATTGGGATAGAGTAGGTTAGGTGCTTGGCCTGGGTAGCAGGAACTCAGGAAATGCCAGTCCTTTATCGACCTGTGGTAACTCAGGAACAAGCCGAAAGTCGGGAAGTACAGTGCAAGTTAGAAATAAACACACGTTTACACCTTGGGAGTTCTGGCATGCCCAGGCCTCTCCCCAAGTGCTCTTTTTGGCAATGCAGATTCCCATCCTCCTCAGCCTGCCCTGGTTTAGTTCATTCTGCAGATTTAATTGGCTTTCCAGAAGATTCTGAGGCAGTGGTCCACAGACCCCTGCTTTGAGAAACGCTGCCTCCTTCGTCCCATTCCACACGTGACTCTTGTGGACCTCGTCTGTGCCAGCCCCATTTCTAGGCCCCAGCAATGCAGACAGGTAAATGGCAGTGAACAGCAACGCGGAACACGGTCTCAGCAGTGATGGGAAGTGCCATGAAGAAAAAGAGCAGAATAAGGACGTAGAGCTGGACGCATTTCAGGCCAGGGTGGGCTTCTCCGAGGGGGTGACATTTAAATAAGTGAGGGAGGGAGCCCTGCCGATACCTGAGGGAAGAACAGTCCAGTAGTCCACCCTTAGCTGAGGTTTTAGTTACACATGGTCAGCACTGGTCCCAAAACATTAAATTGAAAATTCGATCAATAAACAATTTATAAGTTTTAAATTGTGCACCGTTCTGAGCAGCATGGTGAGTGCTTGTGCCATCCTGCTCCATCCCACCCCGGACATGAATCTTCTTTTTACTACCTTCCCATGAGTTACTTAGTAGCCATCTCAGCTATTAGATTGACTGTCACAATATCACAGTGCTTATGTTCAAGTGACCCTTAATTAATTAGTTAGTTAATTATTTACTTAATTTTAACACTGGGGATTTAACTCACAGGCATTATACCTCTGAGCTACACCCCAGTCCTTTTTATTTTTTGTTTTAAAACAGGGTCTCACTAGGTTGCTAAGAGTCTTGCTACATTGCTGAGGTTGTCCTCAAACTTGCAATCCTCCTGTCTCAACCTCCCAAGTACTGGGATTACAGGTGTGTGCCACCATGCCCCGCTCCTTATTTAATTTAATTAATTAATGCATTTATTGATTTTGTTATTGGCGATTGAATGCAGGGGCATTCTATCTCCAAGTCCCCCCACCCTTTTTTGTGATACTAGGGATTGAACCCAGGGGCGTTCTACCTCTGAGCTTCACCCCCAGCCCTATTTTATTATTATTATTATTTTTTTTTTTTTAAGCAGGATTTCACTAAGTTGCTGAGGGCCTCAAACCTGCAATCCTCCTGTCTCAGCCTCCCAACTACTGGGATATCTGGCATATGCCACCATACCCAGCTTCTCCAAGTTCATTTTATTTTGAACCTCCCAGCTTTTTTTATTTTTTATTTTGAAACAGGGTCTCATAAGTTGCTGAGGGTCTCACTAAGTTGCTGAGGCTGGCCTTGAACCTGCAATCCTGTATCAGCCTCTGAACTACTGGGATTACAGGCATGCACCACCATACCCAGCTACCCTTATTTTATTTAATAATGGCTCTAAAGAACAAGAGTTGTGTTGCTGGCAATTTTATTACATTATATTGTTATAATTTTTCTATTTTATTGTTATTGTTGCTAATCTCTTGTGCCAAATTTATATATTAAATTTTATCATAGGTATATTTAGGGAAATTTTATCATAGATATATATAGGAAAAGATATTTATAGGGTTGATGCTATCTGTGGTTTCAGGCATCCACAAGGGATCTTGGAATATATCTCCACAGATAAGGGGGGCGACTATGAAAAGAACAGCAATTTGCTCAAGTTCTTTAACAAACAGCAAGAAGCCAAAGCCTTTCCATATCTCCTCTGCATCTTCTTTCACATTGTATCTGAAAGGAGTGCTCTTAGCAGAAGTCACAGAAATCCTGACCAAAAGTGGCTGACATGAGATAAGAGTATGTTTGTTTCTTGTGGTTTTTCTTGCATAACAAGACCAGGGCAGGCAGCAGCTGGTGTTGTCCAGCATCCCAAGGATGCCAGAGTTTCTCTGCTGTTAGCTAAACTTCTTCCGTATGGTCTCAAAAGAGCTGCCCAAGCCCTAGATGTTGTATCTGCATCCAAAATGGGCAGATGGGAATGTGGGGGTGGAGGTGTTCATGGTAGTGATGTCTGATCTTGAAATCAAAAGCTCCCTGTTCCCAGTAGCCTTCCTCTTGTGTATCATGGGTCAGAGCTGCTGTTGCTCCCTGCACTGCAAGGAAGGCTGGGCAGGTGAGAGGTTAGTGTTGTGCTGAGCCAGATCCAAGGAGCCCTACCCAGTGTAAGAGATTAACATGTTTCCTAACATTCTTTTAATCTATAACAGTTCCCCTGCCTTCCTTCCTCCCTCCACTCTTTATTTATTGAAGCAGCTGAGTATTTTGTTCTGTAGAATTCCCCACAGTATGGATGTGGCTTGGTACTTTGTGTAGACTGATTGCGTCTGGAGTCGGTTCTCTGCATCCTTGGGTGTGTGTGTCTGTACTGCCTCGCGCTGGGAGGTCCAGGGCTGCTACTGGTCTCCTTGCAATGCTCTGATCTATCCCGAGGCTCACTGTCTGTTATGAGGCTCCCTTCCAATTTTTGCCTAGATGCAGTATTTCATCACAGTGTGCACAGTGATGATTTTTCTAAATCTATTAGTCCTATATTTATTCCTTGAAATTCTCTTATGAAATAGTGCTTTTCCCTTAACAACTATTTGGTTACTTCTAAGTACATTTTGTACAAGAAAGTCAGAAATGTTTTCCCTGGATTTACAAATTTTCAGAATAATGAATCAGTGGCCCAGCATCCCTGAAGGTGTCCAGCCCCGTTTTTCGTTGTTGTTTTTTGAAGTATCTTTATGAATGCCTGGGTTACATCATGTATTTGGTGTGTTGCAATCGTGGCTGTTATGAAACTTTTTCCATACAGTTTTATTGAGGTATAATTGTCACAGAATAAATGTCACATACTTAGAGTGGACAGTTTGAGAAATTCGACATATTTATACCCATGAAACCTTCATCTCAATCGAGGTAGTGAACATGTCCATTGCTCCCCAAAGTTTCCTGTAACCCCCCCCACACATACACACACACACAACTAATGGTCTGCTGTCATCCTGGTTTACTTTGTGTTTCCTAAAATCTTATATGGATGGAATCATACCATTCGTACCCTCGTTTGCCTTTTATTCAACGGTTCTGTGGAGAATCGTCCACATTGCTGCATGTGTCAATGCTGCATTCCTTCTTATTTGGAGTAATATTCCGTTGTACGGATATGCTGGATTTGTTTATCCATTTCTGTGTTGATGGCCATTTGGGCTGATTCCATCTGTTGGCTATTACAAATAAAGCCACCATGAATACTCCTCTACACGCCTTCACGTGGACATAGCTGTTCCCTTCTCTTGGGCAAGTGGCTGGAGTGGAATGGCTGCATCATGTCGTAGATGTCCACTGTGCTTTGAATATGGTTTGTCCACATGAAAATGCATATCGAGGCTGAATTCCTCAACGTGCTGGTATCAGAAAGCGGGGGCCCTTAGGTGGTTAGGTGACAAGGTCTCCACCCTCATTAATGGATTGGCGCTTTTCTCCAGAGGCTAGTTAGTTCTTTCAAGACTGCATTTGGTCTTGAGGGGTTGAGTCTTGTGGGTATGAGTTAGGTCTCATAGGACTAGTGGAGTCACTGAGAGCAGGTTGTGGTAAAGCAAGCCTGTGCCTCCCCTTGGTCTAGTACTCCTTCTGCACACATTCACTTCCTACATGATAGAACACAGCACAAAGGCCTCACCAGAAGTGGACCAGATGTGGCCAACCAATAGGATAGAATTGTGAGTCAAATAAACCTCTTTTCTTTGTAAATTACCCAGACTCCAGTATTTTGTTATAGCAATAGAAAGCCAACTAAGAACAAGAAAGTGTATGTTTGACTTCTTAAGAAATTACCAAACTTATCCAAAATAGCTGCACAACTTTACATTCCCTCCAGCAGTGTATGAGAGTTCCAGTCGCTCCGCCTCCTTACCAGCACTTGGTCTAATCGGTCTATAATCTTGGCCATTCTTACAGGTGTAGAGAAGTAGCTCTCTGTGGTTTCAATTTGCATTTCTCCAATGACTGTGATGTTAGCATCTTTTCATGTGGTTCTTTGCCCTCAGTAAGTCTTTGATGAAATGTCTGTTCAAATATTTTGCCCACTTTTTAGTGGGAGGTTTGCTTCCTTAATACTGGGTTTTGAGAATGCTTTGGACTGATTTGAATTCTTTATCATATGTGTGATTCACATATTTTTTCCAGTCTATAGCTTATCTTTTTATTCTTTTGGCAGTGCCTCTTAAAGAATAGCCTAATTTATGATGAAGTCTAATTTATCAGCTTTTTCTTTTATGAATTGTACTTTGTGGACTCTCATCTAAAAAAAAAAAAAAAACTCTGCCTAACCTCAAATCACAAAGATTTTCTCCCATTTTCCTCCAGAAGGTTTACAGTAAGTCTTGCAATCAGATCCAACCATATTGTTTTTCAAAGTTGCTTTTACTATTCTAGGTCCTTTCCATTTCCATGTGAATCTCAGAATCAGCTTCTTAATTTCTACAAAAATGCCTGTGGTGTTTCTGATTGGAGTTGAGTTGAACCCATAGATCAATTTGGAGAAAAAACCCATTTTTACCAATACTGAGTTTTCTCACCCATTATTACTAAAATATACCAATATACCCATCGCTTGGTATATTTCCTCCATTTATTTATACCTTTTTAAATTTCCCTTAGCAATGTTTTCCAGTTTTCATTATATGGCTCTTGCATTTTTTTCAAATTTAGCCCTAAATATTTAATATTTTTATGCATCTCCTAAGAGTCATAGTTGTGACCATTTGCATAAACTTTTGGTTTCATCTTCTATTTTTTCCTTTTGAAACCATAAGCAAGGGTGTAAATTCATTCTTGTTTGCTTGTTTGGTACTGGGGATTGAACTCGGGCATTCTACCTGGGAGCTACACCCCCAGCCTTTTTTTGTTTTTTATTTTGAAACAGGGTCTTGCTAAATTGCTGAGGCTCTTGCTAAGTTGCTGAGGGTCTTAGTGAACATTTTTCACTGCCATAATCCAAAACAACTGACCACACAATTTAGAGGAAGGAAGATTTATTTGCTCACAGTTTTTGGAGGTTTAGAGGTTTAGACCATGTCAAGCAGGTGTGCAGAGCTCAGGGCATGGTGGCAGGAAGCGGAGAGAGGGAGAACCCTAGGCTCTGCTCTCACATCAAGGAGGCTGGAAGCAGAGAGAGAGAGAGAGAGAGAGAGAGAGAGAGAGCAGGCGGAGAGATCTTATATAATCCCCAAGGCCACACCCCCAGGGACCGTTCCTTAGCAACCAAGCCCCACTTCTAACGTTGCTACTTTGTTTCCATGAGGGCTAGGGGGACATTCTAAATTCAAACCATTACACCACGGTTGGCCTCAAACCTGTGATCCTCCAGTCCTCCAGTCTGTCTCCCAAGTACTAAGATTATAAGAGTGCACCACCGCGCCGAGCTTGTAAATTCATTTTTATCACTTGTCCCCGCCCCTCCACACAAACATACACATAAAACTTAACTGAAAACAGTATTTGCCCTTCACCTCTTTCCTCTCTCGGTATCCTGGAGATTCTACGTGTCCGATGTACGGAGATTTTCCTCCTTCCCTTCCCAGCTGTACCCCCGCTGGATGGCTGCTGTGGAGTATGCGCTGGTCCCTTTTCCCTGGGTGTCCAGGCAGTCTCCGGTCATGTGCCATTACAGGTGGTGCTCTGGTGAATAGCTTGTGCAGACGTCATTTTATATTTTTACCTAGAATTTATTGCGTGTCGTTAATGGGCCAGGCCCTGCATGACCCACAGGAGACTTGGGGACAAATCTATCCCGGCCCAGCCCGAGTGGAAGACTTGAAGCGGTCTCAGGGCTGGGTCAGGGCTGTGTCCACAGCGACCAGGGAGATGGGAGGCTGCCTGGGACATGGAGCGGCTTCTCTGGCCTTCTGGAAGACTGGCAGTGGACGTGCTCCTCTCCCTCTTTTGCCAGACTTGGCTCTGTGGGCAGGAGTGGGAGGGGCATGGCCAGGACTTGCTGGTCAGAAAGGGTATTCTGTGGGAGGGTGGGGCAGAAGCATAGGCTGCCGGAGCTGAGAGACTGTGCTGAGGACGGGACCTCTGCGTGGGCACCGGGGTTTGGGGATAGCCGCTAGGATGGGCTGGGGGGAGAAAAACAGATATATATCAGTGAGTTGAGTGTTACCCAGCTGGGTGCAGTGGGGTCACCACCGCCCAAACCCCCCATCAATCCTGGCCTCATTCAGCCACCTCCCAGCCCGTCTTCCTCTTCTAGGCAGGCATGTGGCACCTGGTTAAATGCAAGTGTCTCGCACCTAGACTTCGTGAGGTCAAGTCCTGGCCCTGCATCTTGGGCAGGTAAAATGGGAAGAAGGCTGTTATCTGCCACACAGGGTATGACAGCGCTGTGAGATAGTGAACGTGAAGTCTAAGTCCCAGGCCAGGTGCGTGGCAAGCCCGGAGGCTGGGGTAGCGCGGGCGGAGCCGGGATTGCTGTAATTATCATTCCTCTCACAAAGCTCCTTCATGCGGGATGGAGACAGAGGCCGACTTTCATTCCATTCGACAGAAGGGAGGGTGGTGTGAACACCTATTCGCAGTTTGAATGTCAAGGTCAAGATTCAGGGGGGCCGTGAGAATGACTCTGGGGCTCACTCCCTTTGCCCTGCCCCCACCGGGCTGGGTGTGCTCTCTCACCTCTGCCCCCAGCACACACATGTGCACATGTGCTCACGCCCATGTGCCTGCACACACAGCTCCCATGCTGCTGGGCCTCAGGAGAGCGCAGACAAGGGGGCTTTTCGCCTAACTCCCTGGCATTCGTGCTGAGGGCTCTGCCAGCCTGGTGGGCAGGGCTGACCAGGCCAGAGTCCAGCCAAGAGCCTCGATGGCTATTTTTGGGACGAATGACCCACCACTCCCAATGACTTGCTCCGGAATGGCATCTAATTTCATTAAGCCTCGGAAACAGTGACATCACAAGCGCCTGCCCCGGGGGCCACCCACACACGGCAGACCACGGAGCGGGCTGAGATTCATCCACAGGAGCGGGGTGGAGAGAGGTCCAAGCATGTTAAAATAGCAAAGCTGAGGCATTCCGCTATGAAAAGAAATTACAGAAGAGCTCCGCTGGGGGGATATTTCCAGCGGCAGCTCCTGCATGTTTGTGTTGGGTCGGGCTGCACAGCCACCTCTCATCCTGTAGCTGGAGGCAGCTGCTGGAGGTAGTTCTGCTCCGCAAGTTCTGTCTCCTCATTGACTTCTAGAACCAACGTCAACATGTGTTCTCATGGGACCATTTTTTTTTGGGGGGGGGTCCTGGATATTAAACCCAGAGGCATTCTACCTCCGAGCTACAACCCCCAGCCCTTTGTATTTTTTATCTTGAAACGGGGTCTTCCTAGTTTGCAGGGAGTCTTGCTAAGTTGCTGAGACTGGTCTTGAACTTGTGATCCTCTGTATCAGCCTCCCAAGTACTGGGATTACAGGCCTGCGCCATCACACCCGGCTTCATGGGACCATTTTATCCTCAGGTGTGATGAAGTTAGAGGCATGGAATTGCCACCTTGTTGTGTAGAACAGTGACATTTGTACTTACTATACTGTTACAATAAATCACAAAGTAAATCCAGGTGGATTTATCTTTTCCTGTGGGGCCCTTTGCCCAGTGTGTCCACTCTGCCTTCTTGGGCAGTGAGCGAAATGGGACAGGGAGGGACTGCTGACCAGCAGATCCTTCCAGCCCCGTGGGGCCATCGAGGCTGCAGCCATGACTGCACCCAGCAGGCGCAGAGTGGCCAGGGCCTCTTAGACCTCAGGACGAATGGGGACAAGAGCTTCCATGCAGGCAGTTTTGTTCCACATGTAGCAAACAGGCTTCCTCAGTCTCAGCACTGTGGATGCTCGGGGCTGCTGACCCCATGGGCCCGTCCTGTGCCCTGCGGGGTGTGCGGCAGTATCCCCGGCCTCCCCCACCAGTGATGGCAGAACCCCAGCCCAGGGCCATGCCCGACATTTCTCCAGGAATCACCGCACGTTCTCTGGGAGGCGTAGTCGCTCCTGGTTGAGATCCACTGGCATTCAGCTCTCCAAGGACGTGAGAGAGACTGAGGATTCACACGCTTCTTACTGGCTTGCTCTTATGTTAAATATTCTCTCTCTCTCTCTTCTTTTCTTTCTTTCTTTACTTTTTTTTTTTTGTACTGAGGATTGAATTCAGGGGCATTCTACCTCTGAGCTACTCCCTCAGCCCAATTTTATTTTGAAATAGCATCTCACTAAATTGCTGAGGCTGATTTCAAACCTGTGATCCTCCTATCTCAGCCTCCCAACTCTTGGGATTACAGGGATGCGCCATTGCACCTGACTCTCTCCATTTCATTGATTATGAGGTGGGACTCATTGTGTTGCCCAGGCTGGCCCCAAACCCCTGGGCTCCCGAGTAGCCGGGAGTGGGAGGCCAGCTGTGTTTTAAATTCTTCATCCAGCCTCCTTTTCCCCTCCTCCACCCCTTCCACTATTCTACTGGTCTCTCTCCTGAAGTCCCTTTTATTTCTGAAGTCCCTCTTATTTCCTATTTTCTCTCTAGCTTCTACACATGAGAGAAAAGCATGTGACCCTTGACTTTCTGAGACTGGCTGATCTCACGTAGCATGATATTCTCTAGTTTCATCCATTTTCCTGCAAATGACATAATTTTGTTCTTCTTTATGGCTGGGTAAAACTCCATAGTGTGTATAGACCCCCAGTTTTGTGATCCGTTCATCTGTTGATGGACACCTAGGTTGAGTCCATAATTTGGCTACTGTGAATTGTGCTGGGATGAACCTGGGTATGCGTGCATCACTGTAGTATTCTGACGCTGATCCTAAGGCCAGCCTTTGGGCCTTACCCTAGTGCTCAGCTACTCGTTGGCTCAGCCTGCCACGGGCCTGGCTGGGCAGGGCTGGCAGAGAGGTGAGCTGACGGGGAAAGGCCTAGGACCTGCCCTAGAGGCACTCACAGGTGGGGGGGGAGTATTTCATTTGATACCATAAATAATACATCTCTGAGGCAGAGCAATTCCAGCCCTTTAACCTTCCTTCCTAAGAAGTATTTCCACCCAAAGGGGCCTGGTTTGTCCCTGCATTGTTGGGAAAAGCAACAGGAAAGTAAACGAAGCCTGGATGCAGATCCTGCCGTGGCACTTCCCCAGTGTGCAAGTGTAGCCACGCCGCCAGCCTCTCTGCGCTCTTCCGCACAGTAGGACACAATCCCAGACGCACAGGGATCAGAGAACTAGATAAGCATGTGTCCCCAGCACATAGTAGGTTCACACTGAGTGGTCCTTTCCCCTCCCCCATCCTCTATACCCTTCCCTCTACATTCTCTTGGCCACAGCAGATCACATCACCACTGCGAGGGGCTGACTCATGTGAGCCAGAGGGGACGTACTGCTCACTTCCTGATCTGCCCAGGGTGCTCACCAGCCTCCCAGCGCCCCAGTTCCTTAGTGACATTCACTGCTGACTCACTTGGCTTGTGGTCAGCTCTGAAACCGGGGTCCTTTTCAGCTCTCCCTTTCCCCACCTCCGCTCCCCAGCTTGGGCCTGGAGTGCAGAAATGGCATTGTCATTCTTGTACATCGTGTTCAGGTGGACCTTCCCAAGGAGCCGGGAACTTTGCTAGACTGGCAGCCTCATGAGGTCAGGGGCTGGGTCTGTCTTGATCAATTCCAGTTCCCCACCATCTAGCACACTGCCTGATCTAGTAGATGCTTAGTAAATATCTGAGTGAGAAGCCGGGCGTGGTAGCCCACGCTTGTAATCCCAGTACTTGGGAAGCTGAGACAGGAGGATTGCAGGTTCGCGGCCATCCTCGACTACTTAGGCCCTCCGCAACTTAGTGAGACCCTGTTTTAAAATAAAGAATGAAAAATGGGGCTGGGGGTGTAGCTCAGAGGTAGAATGCCCCTGGGTTCAATCCCCAGTACCGCAAAAAAAAAAAAATGTATCTGAGTGAATGAATGAATGAATGAATGAATGCTGAACTGCTCCCCGTCTTCCATCTCACCTGCTCCAGGGCAGCACCCTCAGAAAAGCAAACGAGTAAAAAAACCTTGACACCTTAGTCTAACGTGCCAGTAGGAGAGCTCCAAATGGGTTCCCACGGGGACAGGGCAGCGGAAAGACCACAGCCTGAGGACTCAGAACTGGCTTTGAATCCTAATTCTGCTTTTCACTGCTTGGCTTCCACCGGAGCCTCAGTTTACCCCCTGGAAAAATGGGATATCAGAACCTGCCAGGACTATTGTGAGAATTAAATGCAAATATGTATGCCAACATCCCACACCTGGGCTGGAATTTATCATGGTTTGCTCTTTCTGAAACACTTGGCACCTCTGATTGCCTCTGGTGCGCCGGGCTGTATCTGCTTCTCTCCTATGGCTTTATCCCCCTCTTCCTCGTCCCTGCCCCAGCAAAGTCAGAACATGCAGCCGACCCCAGCAGGCTCAGCAAATGTGTGTTAAGACCGAGCCTCAACTCACATGCCCGCAAGGACCAGGCATGTGTGAAAAAAAGCAGGCTAACTGGGAGTGTATGTGGCATCGCCCTCTTTAATGTTTCTTAGTTTCCATTTGACTTTTTTTTTTTTTTCGGTACTGGGTATTGAACCCAGGGGCATTCTACCTCTGAGCTCCACCCCCAGCTCTATTTTTTTATTCTTTATTTTGAAACAGGGTCTCACTAAGTTGCAGAGGGCCTCACTAAGTAGATGAGGCTGGCCGCGAACCCAGATCCTCCTGTCTCAGCCTCCCAACTACTGGGATTACAAGTGTGCGCCACCACGCCTGGCTTTCCATTTGACTTTCAAAACATCTTTATCTTCTCATTTTGGAGAAATTGCAGACTTGCTTCCCCAAATTTCAAAAAGAGCACAAAGAGTTCCTGTTTGCCCTTTACCCAAGTTCCCCCAAGGGTTAAGGAATTACAGAACCATAATATCATTATCGAAACGGAGGAAGTAGCATTATACAATACTGTTGGCCAATCTGCAGATCTTACTCAGATGTCATCAGATGTCCCACCGATGTCCTGTTTCTGAGCCAGCATACCACATCAGATCTAGTTGTCATGTCTCTTTAGCCTCCTCAGATCTGTGGCCGCTCCTCAGCCTGTACTTGTCCTTTGTAACCTTGAGACTTGGCAAACGCTGGCCAGTGGTCTGTTTGCACCTGTTTGATGTGTTCCTCATGATTAGATGGAAGTCTTGCATTTTAGACAAGACCCACACAGAAGCGACACCGTGCCCTCCCGAGTGTGACCTACCAGGAGAGACGACACTCCTGCATCTCTTTCCCATTGACGGTCTCTTGCTTTGCTTGTTCAGATGATGTCTGGCAAATTTCTCCATGGGAAAGAATCTCCTTCCCTTTTGTAATTAATGAGTATTCTGTGGGGAGGTTCTTCACGGCTACGTCAATCTCCTATTCCCCGTTCAACTTTGCCTTATTCATTCCTTTCTTTATATCCATATATTTCATGGCTGCTGGTTCTTCCCAATGGGTTATAATCTACGACCACCATTATTTAATGTGATACTCACATTGCTCCTTCTTTGGCCCATGGGAGCCCCCTCAAGCTATCTTCTGGTCCCTTTGACTGTGCCCTTGATGCTTTGAATGCTGTCTTGCTTTCTGACCTGGGTCGGTGCTCCAGGCTCACTGGACTGTCCCCTGCCCAGCCCTGGAACGAGCCGTTTCTCCCTGGAGCTCTGATTCCTTTGAGTAGAAAACAGCATTAGCCGGGCGTGGTGGCGCATGCTTGTAATCTCAGTACTTGGGAGGCTGAGACTGGAGGATCCGGGTTCGCGGCCAGCCTCAGCTACTTAGTGAGGCCCTCTGCAACTTAGTGAGACCCTGTTTCCAAATAAAGAATAAAAAGTAGGGCTGGGTATGTAGCTCGAAGGTAGAATGCCCCTGGGTTCAATCCCCGGTACCACAAAAAAAAAAAAA